>JARVZY010009681.1:0-25461 GCA_030686995.1 Artemisia argyi
AACATCGTGTCTTACTCTCTTGCATGTCTCATCAAGCCTTTGCTGATTATCGATCCACACTAATATTGGGAAGGATAGATTAACCACCAAGAGCTGAGACCTTGCTAGAATCGATGGATTTTCACTTGCTACACCATTGTCATCAATGTTAATGTTTGATCATTTATGAAGTTTTATAGTTCTGGACTTCTGGTGTAGAAAGTGATGGTTTGAATATATTCCAAATGCATGTGTTTTATACACAAGCCTTTTCATAGAACAGAACATTTTATTAAAGCATCTTGCATTGTAGTTAGGTAACCTTTTAGAACACAATTTTCATCAAATTGCATTGATTAAGTATGTTGATTGTGTTAAATAGGTTCCAAAAAATACATAGATTCATATGTGCTAGATAAATTGTACATTTCTAGGTTTCATATTATATGTGTTTCCACCAAAAGACCCATTGATGATCAATAGATTGGTTGTAGCAATAAATAACTGACTTGTCCAATAATTGATTGGTATAGTTGCAACAGCACTCTAGGCTCCTTGTGCAGATGGGGCACCAGTCTGGTCTTTGCCTGATACAGTGGTATTATATTCTTTTGGCCAAGGCACAATTTCTACCCAAACCAATTGAGACCGACTAAAAAAGCTTAGACGAGTTTGATTTTTCTTTACACCAAAGGGTTTGTAACCCTAGTCTCTGACCGCTGTCTGATTAAACTTTGGAAAACTCTTTTTTTTTTTTTTTTTTTTTTTTTTTTTTTTTTTTTTTTTTAACTGAAAGTAAAAGGGATTCGAGAGGAGTCAAGTTCTACTTGCTTCTTATAATCTTATCTTCTATGAAATCCTTCATAAGTGACCTAGCGCTAAGAAGACAAAGCATGCGACATTAAAATGGGCGGTCTCAGGTTTGAATATGAACCCCGTTGCTTGCTTTGCTTTAGAGCAGCCATGATTACCTCCAGCATGCTGGCCGACCGGTCAGTGGGGGAGCCCTGGATTGGCGCTCACCCTTGTTCTGTCTTATGTGAACCTCAGCTGGTATTTGGGTCGCTTACAGTTCCTTTTTATCTTATTTGGCTTTCTCTTCCTTTATTCTTCTCTTCCTGTATTCAGGTCTTTGTATGCAAAATTATATGATTAGACTGTGTGATCTCTTTGAGTTACTATTTGGATGCTTTAGACTCGAGGATGTCAATTCCTGGTGGAAGTAATGACAGTTGGAAGGAAATTGGGGAGCAAAACATATAAATTACACTACTTTAACTAGAAATCGCACCACTATTACAAGGTATTACAGACTATATGGTGAGTGTGCTCTAGTCCGCTAGAAATTGTATTTCTTTTGATTGTTGAAATATCAAAACCTTGTACCTCATCCAATTTTATGTTCTTATTACAGCGGCTCAATAATGCTTGTGCAATAAGTTCACATACATGTGTAATGCCACTTACATTCTGTAATCAAACCATTAGTGTTTGTTATCATTTTCAGGCAGAATTTCTCTTTTTATTTGGAAAATAATTGTCAATTCATTGGGTTTCATCTTAAGCAGACGAAGCTGGATAATTCTTGTAGTTATACTGCCACGATTTTATTTTTTTAAATGTACTGAACATAGAATGCCTTCACAATATGTTTATCCACCAGATAAGGATGTTTCAAACAGTTTCTTCTCTAATGATATTGAGCAGATAGATTTCTATTAATCTATCATTCCATCAGACCTAGTTAAATCACCTTATGACACATGATTTATGTGTGATATTTTACATTTGCAACATAACTTTTTCAAGTCACAATGGCAACCATAGCCCGTGTTTGGTTCGCAGAACTGGAATTCAAGATTCCTTCCATAGCTCATCGAACGAAAGATTTTACCATTTCATCACAAATGCGCAGGAATCCCTTCAGTTCCATTGGAGTTTAAATAGTCTTGAAGTTGCACCTTCTAGTCAGCTAAACATTAAAAACCCTATCTGCTCTATTGAGGCTAGTTTAGTCAATCTAGTTAGTATCATAGCATATTACTGGAGCTATTACGGATTGATTAGTGTTGTATTTGTTTTTTACTTTACTTGTTCTTAATGCCTAATAAGGTTTCATTTTCCTTCATTAGTTACCTTAACTTCCAACTGGAGAAAAAAGGCTCTCAGTTAAAACTACATGCACTAAATGTTATTCCTCATCACATTTCGTTTACAGGTTGGTTACCATCCAGATTTTGAAAGCTCAAGATGTTTGTTCATTGTCCGGACGGATGGAGAAATGGTCGACTTTTCCTATTGGAAATGCATAAAAGGTTTGATTAGGAAAAACTATCCTTTATATGCAGACAGTTTTATCCTAAGGCATTTCCGTCGGCGCAGACATAATGACTGAAGTTGAATTATTTACACTGTACCTATCGAAGTTTTCATCTGTAATGCTTAAAATTTACAGGAAACATAGGTTAATATTGTGATGTTAGCTTACATCAAGATTAGTGTGATTTCTTTCTTTATGATGCATATTCCTGATACATATATATGATGCAAGAATACAATTAAGCTTGCTGCAATTTCACATTTTTGAGAAAATGTAAAGATGAACTCTGACTTTATTTGCAGTTGAATTATTATCTTCTGTTTATGTACTTTTAAGAATACGTTTTTTTTTTTTTTTTTTTTTTTTTTGGTTCAATCTATGCTCAGGATTCTTAATCTTAGCATTTCCTTATGTTGATTTTGCAAGTAGTAATTAGTCTCGGGTGATGTTTGTTTGTGATGAGCTTAATGGATTGAGGGCTTGAGGGACTTCTTCGCTAACTTATATATTGACTTTTTTAATAAGTCACGATCTCTTTTTCCCGTCAAGTTCGTGATTTTACGAACGTTTCCTCTAATGTTGTTAAGAGAGAACGGTACACGAGGGGAACAACACGCCATTGGCAAACATTTTTGAACAATTGTGCCAATGTAGTGCACCGCCATTCGCGCCGTACGCACGCCGTTCATTCTCTCGTGAGCAGTGACCGTTGTTCGTATTAAAAAAAAAAAAAAAAAAAAAAAAAAAAAAATCTAAATTATCACCAACGGCTACAAATGCAACGCCCCCTCCCCCTTTTCACCTATAAATACCCACTTTTAAATGATATTTTTCAAGCATTCAAACAAAATCTTAACTTCACTTTCACATACAATTCAATCTTCTCTTTCAGAAATGTTAAAACAAAACAACGCTCGGCTCATGAACAACATACATCAGTGTTGTAAAAATCGGCCATGGCGGCCGATATGGCGGCGCCATGGCGGATTTCGGTGGTCCACTGATAAAGTCTTTTCGTAGTATATAATTTATTTTTCCGAAGAAATACTCGTGAAAGTATTTCCCGGGTCGTTTTCCCAGCGAAGGTAGAATGGAATCGTGAATAATCGAATCGCGAAATCGTGTCGTGAAAAGCGGTAAAATGAAAAAAATATGATTTTGGAATTCAAGTTATGATAAGAAATGATGAAATATGAAGAATTTACAGGCTAAGTATGCACAAGTGTTAAAAACGTAAAAACGGAAACGCAACCGCAAAATTAAAAACGTAACGTATATCGAAAAATGATCCTACGAACTTGAAAATATTTTCTAAAAATCTTAAACTACTAAAAAGAATTTTAAGAAAAAGAAAAATATTTTTTTGAGTTTTTATTTATTTTCTAGAATTTATTTTCTATTTTTGGAATTAAAAATGAATTAAAAATAAGGAAAAATAGAAAAATAACTTGGAAAAATGAAAATTAAATTCTAAAAATTCTAAAATATTATAAAAGAATTTATAAAAATATTTTTTGTATTTTTCAGATCCTTTTTTGAATGTTTATTGATTTTTGGTAATTAATAACTATTTAAAAATTGAAAATAATCAAAAGAAAATAAGAAAAATAGTAAAAAGCCTTGGAAAAATCTGGAAAAATTCCAGAAATTCTAAAATAATAAAAAGAACTTAAAATAAAATTTTGAGATGAAAATGAACAGTAAAATTGCTTATTTAAAGAAAACTGCTTATCTCAAGTGCTTATTATTAAGCACTTGAGATCCAATCACTATGAAACTTTACACACAGACTTTAAATGATGTATTAAGCTCAGATATGCAAGAAGTGATCAAAATTTAGCTCAGAATTAACACAGAATGATCAAGTTAAAGCAATAAGCTCAATATAAGCTTATACTGAATAAGCAGTACATGAATGAACAGTTCCAGAAGCAATAAGACCAAACACAAGTATTGAAATACTCAAGTATGACTCAGGAATATCCACTAAACACAGATTCAAGCTCAGTTATGCAGTTGCAGGCCACAAAATCTGAACAGTAAACTTGTCTCAACTAGGCTAACAGATAGGGGTAATAAGCTATTCTAAATAACTCCAAAGTGCAAACTTATGGGTGCACAAATGTTACTGCTATGCTAAGATATAAATTCTATAAAATGTCTACTCAGAAAATTCAATACACTAGTCTAAAATCTATCAAGTTCAGCAGCTAATGAACTAGTAAAACAGAACAACAATTGACTGTATATGATTACTTTTAAAAACTTTGACTAACTCCAAATTCTAATGATCAAAACAGCTTTTGTTAGTGACAACAACTGATATCCCATTGAATTTTGATTAGCCTAAACTATATTATAACTACAAATTGAATTTTAACTAACTGTGTTCTAAATATGCTAACAACTATTAGGTGTTTAAACTAAATTTGACTTTTATCAAAACTACTTACCAATTTTATGTATTACTAAGACTATAACTAACCTAAGTGAACTAATGAAAACAGAAAAACCAGTAATCCACCACAATACTTTCAGAAAATTTGCCAATCCAAACACCCCCTGAATGTAACTGTTATGAACTTAATTGTAGCAACTAAACCTCAATTCAATTCCAAACACCAAATCAGTTGAAATAATGATCAACTATGCTCTAATGATGCTAACAGACAGATCTCAGATTCCAAATTACCACAGATAAACAGATCCAGAAGAAACACTCTTAAGACTATAAATATGACAAATTAGCAATTCACAATTAGACTACTCAGATTAAAACTTATCCTAATATCAAGCAATAAACAATACAGATCCACACAATGATATCAACACAGTTACACTAAACTATTACAAACAGACAATACTCAACTAAGTTCTACTAATAACTACTAAAAAACAGATATATCAATCAAGAAGTAATTTCTACAATTCAACTAAGCTAACACTAATGCAGATCTGAATACCACCAATCTATTAATGAAACAGTATTTTCTCAATTCAAATTATTAGAACTAATGGAACAATGAGATTAAAAATATACCATAAGCGTCTCCCTCAGCCAAACAGAGGGAGCTCACTAAGCGAGCCTATCTTTAAGATAGGCTGATTTCATTGCTTCTGTATCAGTCTATCTACCACCTCAGCAACAATGATCTAAACAGCTTCTGATCTTGTATATTTCAAACTCAGACTCAAATTACTTCACAAATAGCTAAGAAGCTAAAATGAAGTATATAAAGAAGTGTAAAATAAGCTCTATGACAAGCTCTAATAGTAGTTATGATATTATTATTATTATTATTATTATTTTTTTTTCTTATTTTTTTTTTCTTTATTTTTATGCAAACGTTTCTAAAAGATAAGATATAAGTAAAGAAGAGAATAAGCTGAATAAAACTAATATAAGCAGATTATATAAGAATTTAAAACAGAATAAGCTATATTAAGATGAAGAATAAGCTGAAATTAAAGGAAATGAAACTTTTATTAAAATTCAAAAGGAAATTTACAACTACTAATCTAAATTACATGAGCTGAATACATTTTGACAGAGTAATGCTACACTAAAATTCTACACCTAATGAGCTAAAATAAAGACCTATTTATAGGAGAAGTGAAGGAGTTGGGGTGAGTATGCCAGGTTGGCAATCCGCGACTAATTGTGCTTCTTCAGTCCATCTCTCAGCCCTTTGATTAGATTGTGCTTCTTTGATCTCATGCTAGCCCTTAGATCAGATTACGAGACGTGGCATACCCAATAATAAAACGCCATCTGTCCAAATGAGTGCATCACTCTCTCTGACACGTGCTCTGACATGTGACCATAGCTTCTGGAAGCCTAATGATTGATATATGATTGGTTAATTAATGTGGTTTGAACCAATTTGGACAATGGTGCGAGTTAGGGTTCATGGGTATTTGGGGGTTCTGGGTTTGAGGGGATTGGGGATAAAATGGTGCGTTTGATTTTTTATATTATCATTTGACCGTGGGTGAGGTTGTTTGACCGAAGGTATAGATGGGCTCGGGTCAAAAGGGTTTAGTGATGGGCTTATGTTATTGGGTGGGCTTTGGATTGGACTAGAATTATTATTGGACAAGGCTTTGTAATTTTCAGATTTTGGTAATGAGAATTACAAGGACCAATTGTGTTAACTTCTGAAATTCCAAGGGCTAAATGGTAATTTCTTCAAAATATATTTCAGGGACTAAACTTTCCAAGTCTGAATAGATGAAGGATGAAACTGACTTTTGGATCCCCGGCTTTGACTCTTTGACCAACTTCAACTCTCGTGCTTGTTTTCCAGTTTTCTTGTGATTTTTCAGCTTTTTGTGATTTATCCGTACCTGCATATCACAAACACAAAAACACACGTTTTCTTTGCATTTGTTAGCTCAAATAGTCGTTTTGGGTTGGTATTTGGTCAAATAATAGTGAGTGAATAAGCACTCACCAAAATCCCCCCGACTAAGGTATTGTCGTGTCCTCACGCAATGTGATCAATTCACGCTCTTGGGATAAATAATTTCAAAACTCTTTTTACTAACTTTGAAAAGTAGCAAGGAGGTTCGAAAAAAGTAATAAAATCATTTATTCCCGAAAACGCTCCGTTTTCCAAAATTTTCCTTTTATTCCTTTATTACACTTACACTTTCTATTTTTGTACTTTTCCATACTTCACACTTGTGACGGTTTATTGAACTTTCATTATTTTGCAATAATTATTAGGGTCAACGAGTAGAAACACTTCTATTTAAGAAGCGACCATACGGATAAAAATCGTCATCCTTGATTTTTCACAAGTCCCCAAACTAAGCGTACAAACGAGATCACAACTTATCTACAAATTAGATGCTAACACTACTCATAACAGTTACTTGTGGAAACTCCTTACTCCCATTTCCTAGGTTTTGTATCTTAATATTTTATTTTGTTGAGAAATGAATTGCTTCATATTTTCTCGTTTCGATAATTTTTAAGTCCGATAGTGATACCTAAGTTAAAACGATAAGTAGTTATTCATTTTCTCTTAAGAACCACTGCAATAGAAATTCGGTCCACATCAAGGAATTTGGGGTACATACAATATCAAGGATATAAGTTGAGGAGTACGATCACGTGCACCTCATGTGACTGATTACTAATCACTTATCACATGCACCTCACGTGTCAACAACTTATTGATACATACATAGCTCTTATTCAACAATACTTCAACTTTCATTTTTCTTACTTTTTTCACTTTTTTCATACTTTTCTTTTTTCTCAATATCAATGGAAGCTTATCGGGTAGCTCTAAAACCACATAGATAATCAACTTTTGACTTTTGATTTTTTCACTTTTTGCTCTTATTTTTTATGTTCCTTGATATGTACCCAACTTCTAAAGCAAAAATTCTCTTAAGAAAATAAAGAACTAAATATTATTCAAACTGAAATACCACTAATTAACCTAGAACATCTATTATATATTGGTGACGTATCTGATGGGAGTAAAAAGCCACAAGTACCTCTCATGAGCTCTAAAGAGAACCACTACTCCATGTTTAGCATCTAACTTCTAAATAAACTCTATCATTTCTCGCTCTTCGCAATTTAAGATTCCAAATAATGAAACCAACGAATACTTAGCCGATAATCAGCCACGCATATATAAAGTCAGTTACGGAAACTTGCAAATTCTAGAAGAAGAATTCGCGTTTTCTAGCTCCTGATGTAAAAGACTAGCGAAAGCTTTTAAGCTGCGCATGTATAAAGTCAAGTACGGGAACTTGCAGATTCTTGAGAAAGAATTCGCATTTTATAGCTCCTTGTGTACAAAACTAGCACAAGCTTATGTGATCATCATTGGTTAAGGGAACAAGCTAGGGCTCAACACGCCCGGTCAAGTCAAAATATTTATTCCTACTCTCGCCAGCAAGAAAGTCAACAAGGTGTCAAAACACTTATTCAAACTTTATTATATTTTTGCACAACTTTTTCAACTTTTTCTCATTTTTATGTGCTTTTTCATGACTTTTTCATCAAAATTTTTGAAATTTTTCAATTTTTTTTCAATTTTTTTTTATTTTTGGTGGAAAAACGGAGTTGCAAGAGTACACGACATGTGAAACATGCAAGGTCAAAATCGAATCGAAGATTCACCCTCCCCCCGACTAGAACGAAACATTGTCCTCAATGTTTTATGGGTTAAGGTAATCCTAACAAAATTCTAGGCCGTTTATTAATTATGCCAAAGAAAACGTTAGTCGATAAGATTTAACGGATATAGGATTTCCAAATAGCATCGATGAATGAGACTCCAAGTGAAAAGATAACGAGCACGAGAGTCATCATAAATCAGGGACAATCCTTGACAATCATCACAAACAACCACGAAACACGAGATTGGAAGAGGTACCCCCTCCTCACGTTATTTATTAGAAAATAGAAAATAAGAAGATGAAATTGGATAAGCATGGGTTGCCACCCACGAAGCGCTTGTTTTTGTTCACCGAGTCACATGAGCTTGACTCGATCCCCGAATTAATTCGTCCTTGGGGAAAAACCGTGGAAAAATAATCTCATTCGGGCTTTCATTCAAAATATTTTGAAAAACATATGATTTATTTGAAAGTTCCATCCCGAAGAGATAACCATTGGTACGTTAATTTTGAAAACTTTGAAAAATGATACCAGGGTCAAAAACAACATCCTCACTCCCCACGGAGTGAAGGATAAGAGAAATCACACCAAACTTTATAAATGGCAAGAAGGTCATGACAACAATCTTGAAAAACTCATCTTCATCAAAAGAAAACTTCATAATTATGAAATTATGAATCTTATCATTTAAGCTCATTTTAAAATCTTTTCCAGGTGGGAGGGATGGGAAAAACTTTTCATTCAAACTCTCATTTTTAAGCATACCACCCGGATCATGATCAACATCAAGATCAAAACTGAAACTTTCATATTCAGGTTTAGAAAACTTTTCCATTTCACATTTAGATTCATCAAAACGAAATGACTCAAACTCCGGAAGAGAGATAAAAGCATGAGAAGTGGTACTGCTACGACTCGTCTCTTCCGAGTAATCGAAATGAAAAGCTTCAAACGTCGGATAATAGAAATCATGACGATACGTGGGATTGCCACTTATTTCCTCAGTCGTATCGAAGGTAAAACTCTCAAAGTCTGGTAAAAATTCCTCGAGCTCGAGCTCAAGAGGATCGTCAATTGTAAGCTCAATCTTCGTCTTAACTTTATCCGGAGGGATCGACGGTTCTAACAAATTGTTAAGAAAAATAATATCACCCTCCGAATCAAAGTAAGAATCGTCAGTCTCAGAAATCAGAATCGTTTCGATAGCAAGAAATTCATCGACCTCTTCCCAAAGAGAATCATATTCCTTAATCGGAGGAAATGATGGGGAAGAGTCGGAGACGAAAGTTTCAACAAAATCATCAAAGGTATAATCACAAACATCGATGCTTTTGACGGAGTACTTCTTCAAGTTCGAAGCATCGGCTTTGAAAATCATAATATCATCATCGTGTCGTAAAGTTAAAGTATCCTCAAAATGGTCTACTAGGGCTTTAGTGGTTCGTAAAAACGGTCGCCCTAGTATTAGAGGAACTCTCGGATCAGCTTCAAAATTGACAACAACGAAATCTGCCGGAAAAGTACACGAATTCACACGAACAAAAACGTCCTCAGCAATTCCAACTGGATGAGTGATCGATCGATTAGCAAGCTCCAAAGTCATTCTCGTCGGTTTAAGAGCCCCCATTCCAAGTTGTTCGTAGATTGATAATGGCATGAGGTTTATACTCGCACCTGAATCGGCCAAGGCGTTACAAACTTCTTGATCTTTCAATGAACAAGGAATGAGAAACTTTCCCGAGTCACCAAGCTTTTCGGGAAGCTTCTTGAGAAGAATCACGGAACATTGAGCATTTATTGGTGTTTCAGCTAATTCAAGCAATTTCTCTTTATTACTTATGAGGTTTTTGAACGTGGAAGCAAATTTCGGCATATACACAGAGCATCCATAAAACTTATATCAAAGTGCAATTTTTGAAAAATATCCAGAAATTTTTCCATTTGTATTTTAGACTTTGCACGGAGCTCTTCATCATTAAATCGCGACAGATATGGCAATTTAGACTTGTATTTCACATTATTCTCAAAAACAACCTTTTCTTTATTTTTCGACTTTTGGACAACCGGAGGTTGGACTTTTTCAGCTCCTCCATTATTAATAGGAGGAACCGGGTCCTTTGTCGCCTCGGTCTCACAGTCCACTACCTTAGGCAGAGACGAAGAAGAAGAAGAGGTAGTAGGAGCTGTGGGTCCCTCATATGTAGCACCACTGCGAGTTATGATCGCCTTTACTTCGCCCCTCGGGTTTGCGATCGTGTTGCTTGGCAAAGATGTAATACCCGAACCCGAGGGTCGATCATTTAAACGCTTGTTGAGATCATTGATTTGAGTTGCAAACATTTTCGTTGTTTCATCTTGTTTAGCAATTAAAGCTTGTTGACCTTGAATCAATTGTTTAATCAACTCTTCCGTGGGCGACGGATTTGGAATAGCAGCTTGATTTTGATTATTAAAACTTTGCCCACGGTTTTGAAAATTGCCATTGTTCTGATTTCCATGGTTATTATTCTGAAAATTCCCATTGTTTTGAAAATTATTCCCTTGAGGCGGGCCTTGTTGATAACTTCCCCGGTTTTGATTTTGTTGAAAATTCTGATTTTGTCCTTGAAAACCATTATTTCCACGGTTGTGATTCTGATTGTTATTGAATTGATGATTACGGTTTTGCACATTGTTATTCTGATTCACTTGATTTGGTTGATCAAACCCGCGTGGTCCAAGGTAATTGCTAGAACGGTAGCTGAGGAGATTACGGTCTCCTTGAGGTTGTGGGTAACCGTTGCCACCCATATTCGCAGCATACACGTTTGCTTGAGCAAAGCCACCGGAGGCTGGGCATTCAAGGTATGAATGTGGACCACCACAAGTTTCACAAACGACATTGACCATATTAACTTGTGTGTCTTTGACTTGATTCGGCATCATTTGGTACATTCTTAGCATAGCAGTCGACAAATCGTCAATTTTCTTATTCAAGACGGCTAGCTCGGGGTTAGAAGAAGAAGAATTTAAAGACGCAGTCGATCTTATTGGCTCATTCCTCTCGGCTGAGGAATCCCAATAATTGTAATGGGCCGTCATATTCTCGATTAGCTCGTAACAATCCTCAGGACGACGTTTCATGAAAGTACCACCAGCTGCAGCATTGATCGTGTCCCTATGTCGTAAAGTCAATCCATTATAAAACGTATCAATAATTGTGACGAGAAGCATATTATGATTCGGACAACGATCAATGGCAAGCTTGTAATGCTCCTAAGCCTCAAACAAAGACTCATCTGGGAGTTGTCAAAAATTACTAATATCATTCCTCAATTTCGTCACCATCGATGGTGGAAAATACTTCGCCAGGAACTTGGAAACCATTTCATTGAAAGTATGAATCGAGTTCCTGGGAAGGCGATCAAACCAAGCGGTGGCATGATGCGTAAGAGAATAGGGGAAGAGAGAGAGACGGAGGGCGTCATCGGAGACCCCGTTTTGTTTCATATTTTGGGTGACGGTTAAAAACTTATCAAGATGCTTATTTGCATCTTCACCCGGTAATCCGTGAAATTGGCACGAATTTTGGACTTGTTGTATCATGTGGTGCTTAAGTCCAAAATCCGTAGCCTCAATATTTAGAGGGGCAATCGGGCCACCTCTACCATGCATTGTGGGTTGGCACAGCTCCTCCATCGTTCGGAGATCGGGAGCCGGCATGTGTTGGTTTTCATCACCACCCACCGGAGGGTGTTGATTATTCATATCCATTTCCTCAACGTTAAGGAAATGGGCACGGTGTGTGTGACGTATTACCCTTTCGGGATTTGATAACGGTGATATAAGACTCTCAAAAGAAGAGCGGGTGTGCATACACCAAAAGCAAAATTAAAAAGAAAAGAAAAAGAAAAAGGAAAATCTTTTTGTTTTTTTATATTTTTCACAAAAACTTTTTATTTCTTTTGTTTTTCTTTTCTTAAAACGTAATATTAATCGAAAACCGTTTCTTTCAAAACCACGCGCGACGGGACGGGAGAGAAGAATGGATCTCTCTTCAGCTAGCAATTTAATGTCTTAGCTATCCGTATTTCCCGCTTATTCGGTTGTAGTAATTGAAATAGTCCGATAAACAACTAAATTACGTTTTCGTTATATTGCGAGACTTATTTTGTTTACAACGCCCTTTCTTTCGATCGAGTCGAGGCTGTAACTTTTATTTTATTTTTGGTATTTTGTAAACACTTTAGGAAAAGTGTTTTTGCTTTTTCAATTTTTATAGAAATATATATACAAAGTAGAGGAAGGCTTAACAAAACACGATTTTCAAAAATGATATTCAAAAATTCACTTCGGCCTTCCCCGGCAGCGGTGCCATTTTGATAAAGTCTTTTCGTAGTATATAATTTATTTTTCCGAAGAAATACTCGTGAAAGTATTTCCCGGGTCGTTTTCCCAGCGAAGGTAGAATGGAATCGTGAATAATCAAATCGCGAAATTGTGTCGTGAAAAGCGGTAAAATGAAAAAAATATGATTTTGGAATTCAAGTTATGATAAGAAATGATGAAATATGAAGAATTTACAGGCTAAGTATGCACAAGTGTTAAAAACGTAAAAACGGAAACGCAACCGCAAAATTAAAAACGTAACGTATATCGAAAAATGATCCTACGAACTTGAAAATATTTTCTAAAAATCTTAAACTACTAAAAAGAATTTTAAGAAAGAGAAAAATATTTTTTTGAGTTTTTATTTATTTTCTAGAATTTATTTTCTATTTTTGGAATTAAAAATGAATTAAAAATAAGGAAAAATAGAAAAATAACTTGGAAAAATGAAAATTAAATTCTAAAAATTCTAAAATATTATAAAAGAATTTATAAAAATATTTTTTGTATTTTTCAGATCCTTTTTTGAATTTTTATTGATTTTTGGTAATTAATAACTATTTAAAAATTGAAAATAATCAAAAGAAAATAAGAAAAATAGTAAAAAGCCTTGAAAAAATCTGGAAAAATTCAAGAAATTCTTAAATAATAAAAAGAACTTAAAATAAAATTTTGAGATGAAAATGAACAGTAAAATTGCTTATTTAAAGAAAACTGCTTATCTCAAGTGCTTATTATTAAGCACTTGAGATCCAATCACTATGAAACTTTACACACAGACTTTAAATGATGTATTAAGCTCAGATATGCAAGAAGTGATCAAAATTTAGCTCAGAATTACCACAGAATGATGAAGTTAAAGCAATAAGCTCAATATAAGCTTATACTGAATAAGCAGTACATGAATGAACAGTTCCAGAAGCAATAAGACCAAACACAAGTATTGAAATACTCAAGTATGACTCAGGAATATCCACTAAACTCAGATTCAAGCTCAGTTATGCAATTGCAGGCCACAAAATCTGAACAGTAAACTTGTCTCAACTAGGCTAACAGATAGGGGTAATAAGCTATTTTAAATAACTCCAAAGTGCAAACTTATGGGTGCACAAATGTTACTGCTATGCTAAGATATAAATTCTATAAAATGTCTACTCAGAAAATTCAATACACTAGTCTAAAATCTATCAAGTTCAGCAGCTAATGAACTAGTAAAACAGAACAACAATTGACTGTATATGATTACTTTTAAAAACTTTGACTAACTCCAAATTCTAATGATCAAAACAGCTTTTGTTAGTGACAACAACTGATATCCCATTGAATTTTGATTAGCCTAAACTATATTATAACTACAAATTGAATTTTAACTAACTGTGTTCTAAATATGCTAACAACTATTAGGTGTTTAAACTAAATTTGACTTTTATCAAAACTACTTACCAATTTTATGTATTACTAAGACTATAACTAACCTAAGTGAACTAATGAAAACAGAAAAACCAGTAATCCACCACAATACTTTCAGAAAATTTGCCAATCCAAACACCCCCTGAATGTAACTGTTATGAACTTAATTGTAGCAACTAAACCTCAATTCAATTCCAAACACCAAATCAGTTGAAATAATGATCAACTATGCTCTAATGATGCTAACAGACAGATCTCAGATTCCAAATTACCACAGATAAACAGATCCAAAAGAAACACTCTTAAGACTACAAATATGACAGATTAGCAATTCACAATTAGACTACTCAGATTAAAACTTATCCAAATATCAAGCAATAAACAATACAGATCCACGCAATGATATCAACACAGTTACACTAAACTATTACAAACAGACAATACTCAACTAAGTTCTACTAATAACTACTAAAAAACAGATATATCAATCAAGAAGTAATTTCTACAATTCAACTAAGCTAACACTAATGCAGATCTGAATACCACCAATCTATCAATGAAACAGTATTTTCTCAATTCAAATTATTAGAACTAATGGAATAATGAGATTAAAAATATACCATAAGCTTCTCCCTCAGCCAAACAGAGGGAGCTCACTAAGCGAGTCTATCTTTAAGATAGGCTGATTTCATTGCTTCTGTATCAGTCTATCTACCACCTCAGCAACAATGATCTAAACAGCTTCTGATCTTGTATATTTCAAACTCAGACTCAAATTACTTCACAAATAGCTAAGAAGCTAAAATGAAGTATATAAAGAACTGTAAAATAAGCTCTATGACAAGCTCTAATAGTAGTTATGATATTATTATTATTTATTTATTTTTTTTATTTTTTTTATTTTCTTTATTTTTATGCAAACGTTTCTAAAAGATAAGATATAAGTAAAGAAGAGAATAAGCTGAATAAAACTAATATAAGCAGATTATATAAGAATTTAAAACAGAATAAGCTATATTAAGATGAAGAATAAGCTGAAATTAAAGGAAATGAAACTTTTATTAAAATTCAAAAGGAAATTTACAACTACTAATCTAAATTACATGAGCTGAATACATTTTGACAGAGTAATGCTACACTAAAATTCTACACCTAATGAGCTAAAATAAAGACCTATTTATAGGAGAAGTGAAGGAGTTGGGGTGAGTATGCCAGGTTGGCAATCCGCGACTAATTGTGCTTCTTCAGTCCATCTCTCAGCATTTTTGATTAGATTGTGCTTCTTTGATCTCATGCTAGCCCTTAGATCAGATTACGAGACGTGGCATACCCAATAATAAAACGCCATCTGTCCAAATGAGTGCATCACTCTCTCTGACACGTGCTCTGACATGTGACCATAGCTTCTGGAAGCCTAATGATTGATATATGATTGGTTAATTAATGTGGTTTGAACCAATTTGGACAATGGTGCGAGTTAGGGTTCATGGGTATTTGGGGGTTCTAGGTTTGAGGGGATTGGGGATAAAATGGTGCGTTTGATTTTTTATATTATCATTTGACCGTGGGTGAGGTTGTTTGACCGAAGGTATAGATGGGCTCGGGTCAAAAGGGTTTAGTGATGGGCTTATGTTATTGGGTGGGCTTTGGATTGGACTAGAATTATTATTGGACAAGGCTTTGTAATTTTCAGATTTTGGTAATGAGAATTACAAGGACCAATTGTGTTAACTTCTGAAATTCCAAGGGCTAAATGGTAATTTCTTCAAAATATATTTCAGGGACTAAACTTTCCAAGTCTGAATAGATGAAGGATGAAACTGACTTTTGGATCCCCGGCTTTGACTCTTTGACCAACTTCAACTCTCGTGCTTGTTTTCCGGTTTTCTTGTGATTTTTCAGTTTTTTGTGATTTATCCATACCTGCATATCACAAACACAAAAACACACGTTTTCTTTGCATTTGTTAGCTCAAATAGTCGTTTTGGGTTGGTATTTGGTCAAATAATAGTGAGTGAATAAGCACTCACCATCCACAGCCACGATATTTCCCATATCAGTCTAACTTGACGTTTTTGGTCAAAATCGATCAAAATCGGAGCTTGGCGGTCAAAATCGGTCAAAAATCGGCATTGGCGGCGGTCGGTCAACGCCGGTCAACTTCAGATCTGGGGTTTTTTTTTTCCAGATTCACGCCGGTCAACGTCGTTTAACTTCAGATCTAGGTTTTTTTTTTTTTTTTTTTTTTTTTTTTTTTTTTTTTTTTTTTTTTTTTTTTTATCATATTCACTTCAGATCTAGCCTAGATCTAGGGTTTTTTTTCATATTCCTTTATAATTTATGGTCACCGCCATGGCGCCGCCAAGACTGATATGGCGGATTTCGGGGGTCGACCGCCACGGTACCGCCGAGCGATATTTACAACCTTGACATACATCCTCCGTCTTCTTCGTCAGCTAATTCGAGTTTCCCGACACCTGCTACACCATCATCCACACATTCTATTTCTTCCCAACACCTGCAAAAACCGATTACGTCATTTGGACAATATGCAAACCAAAATCACTCATTTTCACAATATGCTTCATAAAATCCATATTTCCCACAACCTGCTTTCACACCACAAAATTCACAAATGAACAAAGATCATTTTAACCAAATGACTTTATTCCATCTTCAAAAACAATACCCATTTACAACTTTAAAGCTCTTGGTAATTCTTCACAACCAACACAAATGATGCCACCACCACCACAAAAATCGGCACACGACTCACCATCACAAACTTCACAAACCAAGTCTTCTCCCGATGGAGAAGCAAAAGCAAAAAAGCCGAGAGAGAAGAAAATTGACGTCGTCATACATACCCCTTGGACACAAGTGAAAGTAAAACTTTTGGCTGAACCTTAAATACAAATATCCGATGACGAAAGACTTGGTGTGGACCGAAATTCAAAAACATTTTGGCAAAAAGCTCATAGTGATACAACCGCCATGCATCCTTCCCATGTACCAAGGATATGATCACGAGAAAGTGAACATCGTTGACACGTGATTGCAACAAGTTCGCCGGGATTGTCAACAAATATGAACGTCTTAGTGGCGAAAATGATTCGACGCGGCTAAGCCGTTGTTATACAAACTTCCAAGAAATGTGGGGGTTTGCGTTTGTCCACTATGAAGCAGGCTTGAAAGATCACCAAAAATGACGTGGTGCGAAAGCCGTTGTTCCCGAAAGACGCGTTCGTAAAAAAGATGTATCGCAACTCAAAAGAAATTCGAGAAATTGAAACCGACAGGATGAAGCCGGAAGATGCGGCTAACATCGAAAAAATCAAAGACGATATCCTAGCAAAATATTTTAGTTTTTATTTTATTTGTCGTATCGTAGTTTTTAATATTTGTCGTATCGTATCATATTTTTATTATTTGTAGTTTCGTAGTTTTTATGTATTTGTCGTATCGTACTTTTTATATATTTGTTGTATTCGTATCGTGTTTGTAATTCGTATTTTATTTTTAATACATCGTATTGAATTTTAGTTTAAAATGTGTTTGTTTTACTTAAAAAAAACAAAAAACAAAAAAAAAATAAATAAATAAAAATAAAAACAAAAAACAAAACTAGGTCTACATGCATCAATAACAATTATTGAATGTTATTGCTAGAGAAGAGTTATTAAGGGTATGTTTGGCGAAATGGGTTGGGGCTGTGGTTGGGGCTAGGGATAGGGATGAGTGTTGGGAATTCTGTGAAGTAAGAATTCTGCTGCTGTTTCTGCTGAAATGATCCTGCTGAAGAGTTGATTTCTGCTGAAGCAGTGTATCTGCTGAAGATTAGTTTCAGCTTTATTAGTTTCTGCGGATATAGTATTTCCGTATTTTATGTAATGTAGTTTGGATATGCATGAGCTTATTTAGGAAGTGATAATGCATATCTTTTAGAAGTTTTAGAGTATACGTTTCTTGAGAAACGGTTTAGGGTTCCTTGAGTATAAAAGGAACACACGATTTATGTATTGATAGAACTTTTAGAGAATTCTTAATATTAAAAAAAAGATCCATAGAGGATCAAGAGTTCTTAGTATCAAGCTTGTGTTTTGTTTCCACTTTATAAATACAAGTTGCAGAGATTGTCTATTAGTGTGTTATTGATTACAGTGACATTACTAACGATTCTAGAGTGCTCAAGAAGATCTATCAAGATCTATAGCTCAACAAGTGGTATCAGAGCCTCGAGAGAGTCTCTGCCATACTAAGTAACACAAATCTTACACCTTTACAATCCAAACGAATCAACAAACATGCCTGGATCAGATGATGATGTAGATACAACCCAGAACATTAACACCACTTCTCTTCAACAACTCAATCTCTCCAACAGTAATGCTAAGTTTCCATACTTGAAGAATGCAGAAGATTATCATCTGTGGTCCATGAAGATGCAGAACTGGATCACAAACATTGATTGGAATCTGTGGGAGGTTGTTAAGAAAGGGAATAGTCTGAAGAAGCATGTTACAGATGCTGATGGAGTTGTTACTATTGTAGGACCCAAAACTGCTGAAGAGATTCTGGCTGTGCAGAGGGAGAGTAAAGTCAGAACAATTTTGCTTCAAGCTATACCAGATGACCATATGGGTGACTTCCATTTTGTGGAGGATGCCAAGGACATTTGGATGGCTATAAAAGCAAGATTTGGTGGGAATGAGGAATCAAGAAGGTTGCAGAAGTCTATGCTGAAGCAAAAGTTCCAAGAATTTCAGATATCTGAAGAAGAGGGAATTCATAAGGGTTATGACAGATTTCATCGAATATTGAGTCAACTTAATCAGTTGAAGGCTAGACCCGACAATGAAGACTGCAATTCTAAATTTCTGAGATCTCTGCCGCCATCTTGGTTACAAGTTTGTATTGCTCTCAAGACCAAAGGTGGGTTGGACATGATGTCTTTTGATGACCTCTACAATAGGCTTAAATCACTTGAGCCTGATGTTAGAAGTCCCATTCGTCCATCCACTCATTCTGCATTTGTTGGTGCCTCTACTAAACCTGTGCATCAAGCCTCAAGTTCATATTCATCAGGAGCATCTTCTCAAACTTATAATCAAACAACTCCTAAATCAAGATCAAGTAATGTGTTGGAGGATCTTATTCATTCATTTGTGGCTGAATATGAACCTCAGCAGTTTATTGCTTATGAGGACTTTGAACAGGTAGATCCATTGGAAATGGAGGAGATGCACTTGAAATGGGAGCTTGCAATGATCTCAATGAACATCAGAAGGTTTGAAGCCAAGTCTGGAAGAAAGTTTGGTTTTAATGGAAAAGAAGCAGCAAGGTTTGATAGAAGGAAGGTTAAATGCTACACTTGTGGTCAAGTGGGACATTTTTCAAGAGAATGCAAAGAAAGAAAGGCTGGAGATGAAGTTAGATATGGCTCTTATCCATTGGAAGCAGGGAATAACAAGACTGTACCTTCAAAGGCAATGGTGACTCTGGATCACCAAATTGATTGGGCTGATCATGAACCTGCTGGAGAGGAAGCTTCTACTTCTTCACAAGTGAATCTGCTGGCATTCACACCTTCAGAAGACAAGAAGGAGCAAGTCTCCTTGATGGGAATCTCTCAGGTAACCAATTGTATGTTTGGATGTAGTGTAAGATACAATGAGCTTAAACAAGAATTTGATGAATTGAAACCAAAATACAATGAGTGTTATGTTGAAGTAGAGTCTTATAAAATGGCTTTAAAAACATTAGAGAAACAAAAAGTATGGTTTCAAAAGAATCAAGTTAAATATGATGAAAAAATTAGAGTTCTAGAAAGTGATTTAGAGGTTGCTAAGATAGAATTAAAACGTACTGAAAAAGAGAAGTCTGATTTAGAAAAAGAAAAACAAGAGTTACAAGCTAAATTAGATAAAGAGAGAGCTGGTCGTATGAAATGGCAGGAAGGGGCATCTAATTTAAGTAAATTAATTGATGGTCACCAATCTGTTAGGTCTAGAAAGACATTAGGATATGAGAAGTATATAGACCCTGAAGAGCTAACCTATCCTGATATGTCTAGTATTTTTGACCCTGAACCAGCCTTAGCTTATCAAACACCTATTAAATATGTTAAGGAATGGGGAATGAATGCTGTGCCTGGACCTATAAGAGGGGAACACATGCCTATAGACTTGTCCAAACCTTCTGACTTTGATGGATCACATCACTTATATGGCAAAAAGTCAACTGACTTACAAGACCCTATTGTGAAATCTAATGACTTTGTCTCTTGTTGTAACAGTGACAAGTCTTCTGATGAAGGGTCTACCTCATTTGCTAGCTGTGATTCAAGTGAGAAGTCGGACCTGCCCAAGACCATGCCCAAGACCACTCCCAAAACCATACCAAAGACATCACCCAAGACTCCTCACAAGCCTTCTAGAGTTGCTGCTGATAACAAGACAGTTTCTACTGAAGACTTGGTTTTAAATTCTTTGCATAATAATACTTTTGGCTTTGTTAAAAACAATTCTGTTTGTCATGGTGATTTGAATACTTTTTCATGTTATGGAAATTCTTTTGGTTTGAATAAATCTTCTAAAAGAAAGAAGTGTTTTGTGTGTGGAAGTAAATATCACTTGATTAAGGATTGTACATATCATGAGCAAAGAATGGGTGCATGTGGTAGTCAAAGAAAAACTAGGCAATTGTGGAAGAATGTTAGTGAAATACCATCTTTTGTTCCACATCAGCAGAAACCTAATTCTGCTGACTCTCAATTTTTATGGAGAAGAACCAGTACTAGACCTTATGTTCGACCCACTAGTTCTTTTTTTTATAATGGTTATTGGCCTAATCACTTTGACTCAATGTATAATAGTGGTGGGAAATGGAATACTGCTGTGAAGCCCTCAGCAGGTTGTTCTTGGACAAAGAAGGGACCTAATATGCATTACAGGCCCAAGAACAATGGTGGATCTAAAACATCTACATGGCCTGTGACTAATGATCCACAAGGCAGGCTCAAGTCAGCAATGACTTGAGTCTCCAATGTGTACTAATTTTGTATATTTTGTTGTTGTTGTAGGAACATCCTTTGAAAAGTACTGAAGTTGGTATTGTTGATAGTGGTTGTTCTAGAAGTATGTCAGGGAACAAGGATAAGATGCATGACTTTGAGCCCATTGAAGGAGGAGGCACTGTAACCTTTGGTGGTGGAGATGGCAAAATTACAGGGAAAGGAACCATTAAGATACCCTTGTTAGATTTTGAAAATGTTTACTATGTGAAGGAACTGGAGCACTTTAATCTAATCTCAGTATCACAAATTTGTGACACTAAGCATAAGGTTTTCTTCTCTGAAGACGAGTGTCTTGTACTTTCCAAGGACTTCAAACTCCCAGAAGACACAACTGTATTGCTGAGAGTTCCCAGAACCTTCAACTTATACACATTCAATCTGAATGATGTTCAGCCTGAAGGTGATCTAACATGTTTGGTAGCCAAAGCTTCCCTGGATGAATCTAATAAATGGCATAGAAGAATGGCACATGTGAATTACAAGACCATCAACAAGTTATCCAAACTAGGTCTTGTTAAGGGCCTTCCTTCTAAACTCTTCACCAATGAACACAATTGTATTGCTTGCAACAAGGGAAAACAACACAGAGCCTCTTACAAAACAGTCCAAGCAGTGAGCACCATTTCAGAACCTCTTCAGTTGCTGCACATGGATCTATTTGGTCCAACCCCCATTAGAAGTATTGATCACAAGTACTTCTGCCTGGTTATCACAGATGACTATAGCAGGTTTTGCTGGGTGTTCTTTCTCAAAACTAAGGATGAAACAACTCCAATCTTGAAAGACTTCATTATCTTAGTTGAGAACCAGCTGAATAAAAAGGTTAAGGGAATTAGGTGTGACAATGGTACAGAATTCAAAAATGTTGTCTTCATAGAATTCTGTAAGTCTAAAGGGATTAGAAGGGACTATAGTACTCCAAGAACTCCACAACAAAATGGGGTTGCTGAAAGGAAAAATAGAACCCTTATTGAAGCTGCAAGATTAATGCTTGCAGACTCCAAACTACCCACCATGTTTTGGACTGAAGCAGTAAGTACTGCATGTCATGTCTTGAACAGGGTATCCATCACTAGACTTCATGTCAAGACACCTTATGAACTTCTCACTGGGAAAGTTCCACACATACATTACCTTAAGCCTTTTGGATGCAAGGTGACTATTTTGAATACTGCTGATATACTGGGTAAATTTGATGGGAAAGCTGATGAGGGATATATAGTTGGGTACTCAGCTCATAGCAAGGCATATAGGGTTTATAATCTGAATGCTAAAAAGATTGAAGAGACCCTTAATATGAGATTTCTTGAAGATCAGCCTAATATTCAGGGACAAGGCCATTCTTGGTATTTTGACCTATACTATTTGACTGACTATTTGGGTTATACTAGGCATGCTTCTAATCCTGATGCAGGTTCCAAAGATTCAAGTTCTAACCCTGCAGGGTCCATGGATGATGACTCAGAATGTAAGTCTGAGCCAGAAGAGAATACCTTTGTTGTACCATCTTTTCCACCTAACAATTTTGTAGGTAATCACTCTGCTGCTGAACAAGTTGATGAGTCACATTATGCAGAAGATCTTGCCAGATTGCAGAAGCAGGAACATGCTGCTACTAAGGAAGTTCAGAAACTCAATGACAAGGTTACACAAGAGACTGAAGCTATCCTACATCAGTCAGCACAAGCAGTCAGTGGAAACAAGGATACTGCTGAAGGCACACCTATTCCCACTGATAAGGTCACAGATGCTGATTCTGTTGATGCTCATTCTCCCATCTCTACTGAAGTCTCTGCAGATTTTGATAAGCCCTTTACTAGGTTTCCAAGTCCTTCTGATCTTGGGAATTATCAACCACAGCCTGGCTTGTTTAACTCAGCTTCATATGATACTGAGTTTGGACCTACACTCACCAACATTGATGCCAACATTGATGTTCCACCTACAGCTACCAAAAGGATTCACAATGCTCATCCCTTATCAAAGATTATTGGTGATCCTAAAGACCCTGTTCAA
Source organism: Artemisia argyi (assembly GCA_030686995.1). Lineage (NCBI taxonomy): Eukaryota > Viridiplantae > Streptophyta > Magnoliopsida > Asterales > Asteraceae > Artemisia > Artemisia argyi. The sequence continues at coordinate 23,314 of JARVZY010009681.1, forward strand.
ACTAGAAGCACTGTCAAGAATACAAAATATGGCGAAGTTGCTTTTATCTCTTATGTCTACAATCAAAAGAGGAACAATCACACAGACTTCAAACATTGTTTGTTTGCATGCTTTCTTTCTCAGATTGAACCAACTAGTGTTCCTCAAGCACTGGCTGATTCAAGTTGGCTTGAGGCAATGCAAGAGGAGATGCTGCAATTTAAGAATCAGCAGGTTTGGATTTTAGTTCCTCTTCCTGATGGGAAATATGCCATTGGGACAAAATGGATTCTGAAGAATAAAAGAGATGCCAGGGGTATTGTGGTGAAGAACAAAGCAAGACTAGTGGCTCAAGGTTTTAGACAAGAGGAAGGCATTGACTATGATGAGGTCTTTGCACCAGTGGCCAGAGTTGAAGCTATAAGGATATTTTTGGCTTATGCCTCTTATATGGGCTTTATGGTTTATCAGATGGATGTAAAAGGTGCTTTCTTGTATGGAGAGATTGAAGAGGAGGTTTATGTGACTCAACCCAAGGGATTTGAAGACCCTGATCATCCTGAGTATGTGTACAAAGTTGTCAAAGCTCTCTATGGATTACATCAAGCTCCCAGAGCTTGGTATGCCAGACTCTCCACATTTCTGCTGAAGAATGGCTACAGAAGAGGTGCCATTGACAAGACTTTATTTCTCAAAAAAGATTCAAGGGATATTATTCTTGTGCAGGTGTATGTGGATGATATTATCTTTGGTTCAACCAAAGAAGCATGGTGTAGAGAGTTTGAGGATTTGATGAAGGGAGAATTTCAGATGAGTGCCATGGGAGAACTCACTTTCTTTCTGGATTGCAAGTTCAGCAGAAACCTGATGGTATATTCATACATCAGGAGAAGTATGTAAAAGATATGTTGTCCAAGTTTGCTATGGAAAATGTCAGGACTGCCACTACTCCATATGAGGCTCCCAAACCAAAGAACAATCTTACTCCTGATCTTCTTGTGAATGTTCATTTATACATGTCTATGATTGGTTCTTTGATGTACTTGACTGCCTCAAGACCTGACATTACATTTGCTGTGAGTGCATGTTCAAGACACCAAGTCACTCCACTTACTTCTCATATGAATGCTGTCAAGAAGATTTTTAAGTATCTTAAAGGCCAACCAAACTTAGGTCTTTGGTATCCCAAAGAGTCTCCATTTCAGCTAGCAGCTTATAGTGACAGTGACTATGCTGGTGCCAATTTGGATAGAAGATCCACAACTGGAGGTTGCCAATTTCTAGGAAGAAGACTGATTTCTTGGCAATGCAAGAAACAGACCATAGTTGCTACCTCTACTACTGAAGCAGAGTATGTTGCTGCTACCAATTGTTGTGGACATGTTCTATGGATTCAGAATCAATTACTGGATTATGGGTATAACTTCATGAATACTACCATTTTCATTGACAATCAAAGTACCATTTGTATTGTTAAAAATCCAGTTTTTCATAATAGAACCAAACATATTGAAATCAGACATCACTTTATAAGGGATGCTTATGAGAAACATTTGGTTAAAGTGGTCAAAATTCACACAGATGAAAATGTGGCAGATTTGTTAACCAAGGCATTTGATGGACCAAGGTTTCAATATTTGGTGGTCCATATTGGAATGCTAAACCCTTAAATGCAAAGTTTAAGGGGAGGCATAAGCCTCAGGGGAGGCATATGCCTCAGGGGAGGATGATGACTGTAAACTTTGTATTATTTGTAAAAGTTATATTATCTCTGAGTTTGTAACACTAACACTCTAACAGTTGTGCAAGTTGTTTGGTGTATTTGCTTGTTTGATGTTGGTTTTGCAGATGTTCTGAGAATGAAAGTCCCATGATAAATGTCACCAAGAGCAAAAGTCAAAGGAATGTGGTCAAAGTGCTGAACATGGTTTCTACTGATCAATTGAAACATGCTGAAGGTCTTACACAATGGATAAATTCAAATAAGATCTTTTCATTAATTCATAGAAACAAGTTACAGCTTACATTCAATGTTACAATTGAGATACAATGACCATTCCTAAACTATGGACTAATTCAGTACTACTAGCTTCTATCAATTATTTCAAAATACTTGAGGCTATGACAAGTACAATGATGAAGCTGAAGATGAAAATGTAAGAAGAAGAG
>JARVZY010009682.1:0-25467 GCA_030686995.1 Artemisia argyi
ATTCGGTGTTCACTCGTGAAACAAAAGGATCAATAAAACAAAGTACACTTACAAAATTTCAATCACCCAAGAACTTTTAATTAATATACAAATTCTTACAATCAAAACAAAGCCATTTGACCAACATCGATTAGCTTCCTAAAACATCACACTTCATGATCAAAACACATAACACGAATCAAGAAATTTCGATACAACAAACACACATCGTTTATCAAACAAAAGATCAAACCAAGGAGCTGAGATTATCACATGACCATGAATTATGAATCACGTACTTCAAAGACATTGCGGTTCTTGACCACAATATCATACATGTGCATGGACTTGAGTTTCTTGAAACTTTTAGGGAGAGAAATGAGATGAACAGTGGATCTTTTATGAAACTGGAAAAGGTTTGGATCATCATAGTAACGTTCCCACCCAATAGATGTGAGCATTCTTTCAAGAACCTCGTATGAAGTCACGACTTCATTGGTGGGAAGGTGCACTAGTACCTTGCCACGAGACGCACCTTGTAACGAGCCAGCACCAGGGTTTTCCACGAGTTTAACCACACCATTTTTCTTGAACACCCAAACACCTGACATGGTTTAATTTCTATGAGGAATTAAGGATTATAAGAATGTTGAAGATGGTAGAATTAATGGTGGTGCTGAAGTTTATATAGGAATTGAAGGTTGCTGGGCTAGAGGTATATATTCTCTGGAATAAAATCCTAAATTTTTAACTATAAAATAAGAAATAGGGATGATGCATCCTATATGATGAAATACTTTGATTTCTAAATAAAGAATCTTCATGACATGTGTGAACTATATGATGTAACTATATATCTATACTGCTAGTGTATTTATGTGCATAAAACTATATGTATTGATCAGATATACATGTACATATTGATATAGATATGCACACATGTTTTTATTTTTGGAAAAGCTAGCAATTTATATTGCTCAATTAAATACTAGCAAAAAACTAGAAATTACAAAGACACTAACCCACATTCCACATGACCAAACGACCCTAATGTTACAATTGTGAAAATCTGACAATCAAAGGAGGAAGCCCGCCACCCGTACACAAACAAAATCACATAACCACTTAAGGGCAATCACCTAGTCAAAAGCATGGAAACGGGTGGAATATATACCGACCCTGACCCTGACCATAGCTAACAACGACAGTGGCCCTAGATGTAACGAGGGTTGACATAGAAGATACCCAAGATTGTAAAGTTCGCATGTGTTTGTGTAAGTGTACTGGATCAAATAAGTGTAATTTAGCGCCTGCATATGAAAGTGCAAAATGAGAACAATAAAACTTTGAAAGATATGTCTGCAACTAACATTTGTTGTCTATTAGATAATATGCCCTTGTGATTAATGGAGTACTTCAATGCCATAACGATAGTTATTAAATTACCACATAGGTTATCAAGACACATGCAACAGGTTTTGTACGCTTAGATGTGTTATGCAGCTTAGCAAGAGGGCCGATATTGAGGTCAGAGATGGATGTTAACTTACATCATACTAGTAGCTAGGTTATCAGCTTTATGGCTAACAAGCAACACTTTGACTCTAATTGTTAGCGGTTATTCAATTTTGTTAGACGTTTATAAACCAAAGCAATACTATATCTCTGCCTATAATACTAATTTCCTAAAATTGGTAGAACCGTAGAAGTAAAGTTCATATACCCTCTTATGTACTAGTGGCATATGGCCCAACAAGTTTAGCACATGGTGTATGAAGTTAGTGTTCATTTATATCGATCTAATAATTATCTATATAACAAATTGTCTGTGTTTTCTTTGTTATCCTTGCCTTCTAGCTAGTATTTTTAATCAATATAAGTCACTCATGCCATGAAAGAAAGGTATTGAGAACCAAAGAAAGGGACATAAGCATACTACAAAGGGAGTTTAATTAGAAATAAAGATCTCGAAATCTAATTTTCTGACTCTAAAGCAAAGATTTCATGGAAAGATGGGTCTCGATACGAACATTATCAATGACTAGTGCATTCTTAATTACCAGTGAATCCTTCGACGCAAGTAAAATAACTTTGAAATTATAATCCAAATATTCCAGATCGATCTTAATCAATCCATTACGTAACGTGCACGCTTTTCATTTGCTCAATTTCTTATAAAATAAGAATAGAGGACATCAATTCGTCAGGTAACCACTCGTTACAAATCACATTTTCGGCAAAAGGATGTTTGTTGGTTTTGCACAAAGGGAAAAGTTTGAAGTATTATAACCAAAAGCTAAAAAAAATGGTTAAATATATCACTAATTAGGTTAAGGAATATTATGTAGAGAATAAAGGCCTAAACACTTGCAAATGAGGATCAATCCCTTCTAAACATATCCAATATCAAAGCAATTTGATAATCTTGAAATAGTTTCTAGATCATAATTAGCATAAGCATACCAAAAGGTAAACTAATTAAAATCGCATTAAGCATCATAGTACTACTATATTGATTCTGTTTATATAAACAATGAACAACTAATTAAAATCTCATAAAGCTTCATATTACTATATAGATTGTGTTTATATAAATAGTGAACATTCTTCCACATCATGTAAAGTTTTATGAAACTTTAATTTCCACGCTCATGGTTCTTGATGCATTCACATATTATGAAAGAACGAACGTTCATACTTTAATTTATTATGGGCCTGTTTGGCAAGAGCTTTTTAAGGAGCTGTTAGATTTTTGTTTAAAAAATAATCTCTTCTAAAATTAGCTCTGTTTGGATACATCAACTTCAAGCTTTTATTTTAAACAAATAGCTCATAAATGAAAAGTTGATTCATGAAGCTTTTTAAAAATCTTTGAGATGTTAAAACTTTAAATTACTGATATACCCTCTAAACATTTATTTACAATTAGAAATATGTCCTTTTATGTTATTTTACATCTTATAATTACATTTAACAGCTTATAGCATACAGCTTACAGCTAGTTTTGCCAAACATACCCTATATATCTACACGTATATGTATGCATGTATGTGTCTGTATGTAACTGGATAAAGATGGTAGGATTTTACTCCGAGTTGGTTGAGGAGCATTCACAATCTTATTAGGAAGACCGTTAAACCAAAGACCCATTGGTATAAATTGGTGTAACAATTGTTTGTTCGTTGTTACATGTAGTTAAACTCCAAAATTGTAACGCACCTGCACGGTTAAAATTTGAGTGCGCCAACACACAAAACACATACTTAGTTTAAAAGATTTTCCAATCTCAGTATCTACCTGAGTACGCATCAAGCATTGATAGCCTTTCTAAAAAAAATAATCATAATAATTGATAGCCGTACACTAGCATCTCGGCCTTGCACCATGTCCTACACATGTTTAATCACACTTCTTAAACAATAATAAATAAGGTCGATTGATCATTTTATGTGCCTTGTCTTCTTTACAAAGATATCAAACTGATGCCAACGTATTATATAATCATATGTTACTTTAAGCTTGGTTGGGAATATGGTGAAGTATTCCATTTGTTTCAAAGATTCACTATACCTAATATAAGTTCCACTTGGGTTATTCCAATTATGCAGAAATGAAAATGCATCACGTACTACCGTGTAATCATCGGCTAGAATAATCTTTTGTAATCTAGAAAAAAGTTGACATTTGTTAAAACAATAGTCTTAGAGCAGAGGGTGTCATCACCTTAGGTTGGAGGAGCATCCTCTAAAGTTGTAATCAAAACTTTAGTAAAGTTGTGAGATTGTGAGCCATTGGATTTGATCCAATTGCTCAAAAAAAAAAAAAAAAAAAAAAAAGAAAAAAAAAAAAAACTTCTTTTGATTTAAGCAATTGGATCAAATCCAATGGCTCACAATCTCACAACTTTAATAAAGTTGTAATTACAACTTTAGAGGTTCTCCTCCCCTGGGTTAAACTTTCATCAAGTGGCACGTCAACGTAATATCAGCTTTAACCTTTTCACTTTTAACTAAAAAAACACCCTTTATTATCACTCAACTTTAACTCAACTATTTTCAAAATCAACCCCTAAATTAAAACTAATATTTAAAACACGAATTACATTAAACATTAAAATTAAAACACAAATTACATTAAACATTAAAGTGAAAACATGAAATACATAGTGCGATTAATAGAAACTACGATACGCTAATGAAATGAAACTACAAATTACAATGAAAAGTCTGAGTTATAACCCTCCTCACTCGAAGACTCCCTAAACTCGCCATTATAATACTTTGCTTCCATAATGTCAAACCAGTTCTTCTTAAGATGTTCTGCATCCCTGGCTTCCTGCTCCATACGAGCAGCTTCCTCTCGAAGTTCTCTTTCTTCTGTTTCTCTCCTGACTTCCTCATCCTGCTCAAGAAGTCGGAGTTCATCCTCAGTGAGTCCAAATGGATTTGGTTGGTGTTCCACAATTGGTGGATTGGGTTGGTGTTCCACAACCGGTGGGGTGTTTATACCAGAAAGATATATTCCGGTGGACTGCTCACCGGTTCATTTGGAATCATGTTGGAGCTTGGGAATTAAAGGGAAAAGTCGTGTTCATTTGGGAATTGTTGATAGAAGTTACAGTGACTTGGGAATTGTTCGGACAGTCAAGGTGACTTGGAAATTGTTGGGAGAAGTCTTTGCGAGACATTGTTGAGAATCTGTGTATGAGTTGTGCGTGTGTGATAAACAACTCCGATGGAGTTGTGTATATAGGCAGCTTTGAATTTGAATTTGAAAAATCTTGCTCCAATTTGAAATTAAATAATCCTGCTCGTATTTGAATTTTGAATTTTGAATTTGAATTTGGTTATCTCGCTCAAACTGTTTGGACATTTTTTTTTTTGGATTTCAAATACTAGACGTTAGAAGGGGCAAATGTTCCCCCCCCCCTCTAAACACCCTTCATGCAGCGTTAAAGGTTTAACGTGGGTGAAGGCTTTGGCCTTTAACGCAAGACCACGGTGTGGTTAACATGGGTTTAACGTGAAAATGTGAAACTTTCACCGACTTGCATGGTTAACACACCGTGTGCTCTTAATTTGGTTTATAAAAGTTGAGGGGCTTATTAGGTCTTTTTGTGTCTAAGTTTTAGGTTCATGGTCTTAGTTAGAATAAGTTGTAATATCATGTGAAAAGCCACAGTTATTAATAAACACTAATCATGAAGTAATTGTGTGTTACTGTTCACACATCTATTTTTAGGCAAAATTTTAAACTTTTTGTTTAAACACTAACAATTGTTTGTTCGTTGTTATATGTGGTTAAACTCCAAAATTGTAACGCACCTGTAGGTTTAAAATTTGAGTGCGCACGCCAACACACAAAACACATACTTAGTTTAAAAGATTTTCCAATCTCAGTATCTACGTGAGTACGCATCAAGCATTGATAGTTGTACACTAGCATCTCGGCCTTGCACCATGTCCTACACATGTTTAATCACACTTCTTAAACAATAACAAATAAGGTCGATTGATCATTTTATGTGCTTTGTCTTCTTTACAAAGATATCAAACTGATGCCAATGTATTATATAATCATATGTTACTTTAAGCTTGGTTAGGAATATGGTTAAGTATTCCATTTGTTTCAAAGATTCACTATACCTAATATTAGTTCCGCTTGGGTTATTCCAATTATGCACAAATGAAAATGCATCACGCACTACCGTGTAATCATCGGCTAGAATAATCTTTTGTAATCTAGAAAAAAGTTGAGGTTTGTTAAAATTAGTCTTATTTTTGTTTATAAAAGTTGAGGGGCTTATTATGTATTTTTGTGTCTAAGTTTCAGGTTCTTGGTCTTAGTTAGAATAAGTGGAACTAGGGGGACTGCATCTGCGAATTGCTCTACTCGGGTCCGAGTGTAAGCTAGTGATGCTTTTGGCTAGGGTGCATCATTCTACTGCTTCGCCTAGCAGCACGAACTTGTATTGCTCTCCCACAACCTCGTTTTTATGGTTTAGGTTGCTCCCGCCGCTACAAGATGTTGCCTATATATAGCAGCACGAACTTGAAAACCCTTGATCACTATTTTGAGAAATTAGGGTTTTCAAGATCTGGTGTTTTATGAGGGACCAAGTTTTTTTGTAGCAACAAAATAGTGATCAAGGTCTTAGAAGGTCTATAAGAACTTCTGTTTTTCCAAATAAATTAAATGATTTTGTTGTTGACAATAAGGTTAAATATGGTATTGAAAAATTTGTCAATTATTCTGGTTTAAACTCTAGTAACTACTGTTTTTCTACTAAGTTAAATAAAAATATTGAATCTGCTGGTTACTGGATGCATCAAAAGATAAAAATTGGGTTGATGCAATGATCGAAAAGCTTTATATAGGAATAATACTTGGGAAATCAGAGACTTACCTAATGATCGAAAAGCTATAAAATGTAAATGGGTGTATAAAATCAAATATAAGTCTGTAACTAAACTGCAAATGTTTTTCATGAAGTATTTAATGTTTTTCATTAAGCGTTTTGAATAAGACCGTTATATAAACTGCAAATGCTAGTTGTTTGTTACTAAACAACATTGTCACTAGTTGTTGCAAATACTCGCAAATGCATGCTGAGAAACATGCTCGTAACCAAATTTTATCGACAACTATACAACATCTCACTGCTATGCATGAGTACCTTGCTTTAGTCATTAAATATGGTGTTTGTGTTTCTTAAAAAACATTTTTCTACAAGCGAAAAAAAAATAAAAAATAAAAAAATAAAACTACGTTTGTTTTTTCCTATTTGTTTTTATCTGCAAGTGGGAAGAGAAATTAAAAGATGTGTGTTTGTTTTTTCTCTTATGTACGCAAGCGGGAAGAAAATAAATAAAAGAATTGTGTTTGTTTATTTTTCAACATAAGAGTAAAAATAACTTTTTTCCTCTTCAATTTTATAGAATTTTTGTTTGTTTGATTACCAATTCTTCAATCCTAAGGCTGCGTTCTCGAGTTTTATTTTTGAAAAAAGAGAATAGAAGTGAGAAGAAAATAAAATAAATTCGTGTTCCTGATTTTTTTTGGAGAGAAGAGAATAGGAGCATCTGGTGAGGGTGTGTTATAGGCTAAAATGTGAGCCTATGCCGCGAACCACCATAGCGGTGGTCGTGTTGTAGGTCCCGACGCCATCCCCACTAGGCAAGCTATAACCCATTTTGCTTTTCTTTTTTATAAAGGCAAGTTGAGAGAGAGAGAGAGAGAGAGAGAGAGAGAGAGAGAGAGAGAGAGAGAGAGAGAGAGAGATAATGAAAATATATGCTTTTTTTTTCATCTTAAAAAACCCACTTTTTATATATCTTTACCTTTTAAAATCATATAAATACCATTTCTGTCTATCATTTAACACACTTATGTTTTCAACACAATATTCCCATTTTTTTTCAAAAATATATATTTTAATTCAATTTCATTATGGAACCCAACTATGATCATTACAATATTTAATTCGGAGACGATCTGAGTAAATATACAACCCTTTATGAAGCTTATCAACAATTTCAATATTTGGGTAATAAAGAAGCCGATAATTCAAGTCCTCGTACAAGGACACCCGTATCACGTTAATGAGAGGTTGCGGAACATTGACTCTTAGAAGACTATTTTGGCGAGGAAAACAACCCACCTAAATACTCGGAGAGGAATTTTAGGCAAAGGTATCGTATGAGCTCCAAACTTTTTAAACAAATTGTGCACAATATTTTCAATTATAATATTGTAAAATATTGAACTGATTCCCGAGTACTTCCAAATTTTTAAACAACAAACGGATTGTACGGGTTGATTAAGTATTAATGCTATCATGAAATACACATTGGCCATACGCCAATTGACATATGGCACATCACCCGATGCATTTGACAAGTATTTGCAAATTGGCGAACATTGCTCACGTGATTGTTTGCAAAACTTTACTAAATGTGTATATGCTTTATACTTGGGTCGAAAGATGCACCACACAATGAAGGAAATACAAAGAAGTTTGTGATGCAAAAGTGCACAATGATCTTCGAATAGATATTATGATGCATCTATGAAATCTTAATCACTAGATTGTATGTTTGAATTTCGTATTCTTAATGTATCCTTATATTTTATTTAATGAAATGTATTGCTTTATTAGAAAAAAAAAAAAAAGACTGAGGTCCATGGATGTCCATAAATTGAGTGATGATAGATGATTTTTTTTTTCCGTAGATTCTAAGTTATAGAATGAAAAATTGGCGTGATAATACATTTTCTCATAACACGGATCTATAACACCCGATTGCACGTGATGCTCTAAACTCTAAGACTACTCCCAATGGTCACACTACTTCATCTATCACTTTAATGCGCCACATCAATTTTCTCTCTCTATTTAATGCTTCTTACTACTTCTCACTTTTCACCCCCAATGGTCATCACTCCCTCATCTTTCATTATAATACCCACTTTTACAAAAAAAAAACTCCACAAAATATCCTACATATACTCACAAACAAATAAATAACACTTTGCACACAACTCTATTTGGTGAGAGCCTCACCGTTCGTCTTCTTTTTTCTTGGCCTTCCGCGTGTCAAGCCACCCCCAATGACTGATGCTCCTCACAGACCTCACCTGCTCTCCCTCGTGACCATTAGAGTGCTTGGTATGGTGTGCCATTTGCATGTGATTGGGTATTTTTTTGCCAAATGGCACACTAACAACATGCCACACTGCACCGTCCAAATGTGTTATTCGTCCCTTAGTTGCAATGGCTAGTGTCATTCGTCATTTTTTTGAGTGAGTGAGGTATTTTTGGTGTGTTGTTTGCGGGACCTACATGTAACAATAATATGTTTTTTTTTTTTTTTTTTTTTTTTTTTTTTTTTTTTTTTTTTTGGGATAAGATATTTTAGTTATTAAAACAAGGGGCATGGTGAAGAATTGTGCTCACCGTTTCGACGTGGCACTCCGCCACGTCTCACCGTTTGCTCGCCGCTAAACTCACCCCTTCGCCGTTTGCAGCTCGCCGAGAAAATGAAGCAGAAAAGACAAAAAAACCTTTATAAAAACTATTCGTTGCAATACCAACGGCTAAACATTTAGGAGAGTGTTTTTGTTATTTGATTGAAGTAATCTAAAGAAATAAGTGATTTGTATTTGTGTCTGGTGGTGTTTGATTTAATAAGTAAAAGGGTGATCTATTTTTCTTAGTGTGACTGCGTCATATGTGTGAAGAGATATTTTTAGGGCTAAAGTGTGTTGAGAATTAGGAAAGCTTTTATATTAGTGTATGTAGGGTTAGGGTAATATAATTTATCTTGGACTTACACCAAATTTATGCAAAGGTTGGTTAGTCAATCTGTTTTTGGGCCTAGATTTTTTTTTGGTTATTTGCAGTTTTTTTAAATATTTTTTAGCTTTTTGTATTTTTTATTGTTTGCATATCTTTTTATATTTCGTATTGTAATTTTATTTTAATGAATGAATTTTAGTTTATTTGAAAAAATGAAAAGAAAAGAAAATTGGGTGTGGGTGGTGCCAAATGAAGATGTTGTTTTGTGTTATGAGTGAGGGGGTATATTAAACTGGTAGTGTTGAAGTGAGGTGGTACCCGATGAGGCTCAGATGAAGAGATTTTGCTCTTCACCATACCTTATGCTCTTAGTGTGTTATTGAAAGTGTGATAAGGTGATGCTGAAGTGACACACGAATAACGTTACCAAGGTTGTCAAAATCGCGATCCTGATAGTAGGATCGTACGATCCTACAATCATACACATAAAAAATGAGCAGAATCGTAGTAGGATGTTAATTTAATCAGGATCGGTTTAGGATCGTAGGATCGTAAACGATCCGTTCCTACTGCAAACCCATATTTTTATCTCAAGTGGAGCAAGATCTGTGTAGAATCGTAGGATTACACACAGGATCGTAGGATCGTAAATGATCCAATTCTACTAAAAGCCGAAAACGATCCAAAGCAAGATCCCGATCCCGATCTCGATCCTGACAACCTTGGCCTAAAGATCTAAAATCCACCCCATCGACATGATTTTTCACATCAAAACATTACATTACATGCCAAAAAAAACAAAAACTCAAGTTTACTTCCCCACGTAATCAATTGCCTTAACTTCTCCCCCCATTACCATACACAACCACCTTCCATAATTCTCGGACCAAAAAAAAAAAAAAAAAAAAAAAAAAAAAAACTTTAAATTCAACTAACTCCTAACAACCTAACCACCCCCAATTTTCCCCCACACACACTAATCAAAACCCTAATTCGTTACAAAACCCTAATTCCCCAATCAAACCACTCAATCGTGTCCATAATCGTCAATTAACCGTTAATTTGTAATGAATCGATGATTAATGAAGATAAAAACGCACTTGATCTGAATCGATACCTTCAATTTGGAATTACGCTTGTTTTGATTGTTATTGGATTGATTTATTTGGTTAAGAATACAGCTGCTAAGTATTTTGTTGTTTACGGTGAGGTTGAGACGATGCCGGGGCTTGTTAGGAGCTGCGATTTGTGTGCCGTGTGTGGGAGTGGGACTACGAAGCAGTGCGCGCAGTGTAAAAGTGTTAAATATTGGTATATATATGTTTTTACGCGTTATTATACGTTACTGTTGATTGTAATTGTGGTTTTGTGGTTATGCTTTAGTTCGATATTCGAATTTTAGTTAGTTAGTTATACGAAGGAGGTAGAATATTGGTATATAGATGTTTACGCGTTATTATACGTTGCTGTTGGTTATAATTGTGGTTTTGTGGTTATGTTTTTAGTTAGTTAGTTAGTTAGTTAGTTAGGTGATTATAGAGGTAGAATGTAGACAGATCCTACCCGTACCCCAAGATAAACTCGAAAGTAGGGAGATTGCTTCCGGCAATTTAGTTTAGTTAATATATAGTAGAGGTGGCAATTTGTTCTATAGTTAGTTAGGTGATTATTGGTATATATCTGTTTACGCGTTATAATTGTGGTTTTGTGTTTATATTTTTAGTTAGTTAGTTAGTTATATAGTTAGTTAGGTGATTATAGAGGCAGAATGTAGACAGATCCTACCTGTACTCCTGGATAACCCTGTTAAATATTGGTATATATCTGTTTACGCGTCATTATACGTTGCTGTTGATTGTAATTGTGGTTTTGTGTTTATGTTTTAGTTAGTTAGTTAGTTAGGTGATTATAGAGGTAGAATGTAGACAGATCCTACCCGTACACCAGGATAAACCCGAAAGTAGGGAGATTGCTTCCAGGAAGACATCTGGCAATTTAGTTTTTTAGTTAATATATAGATATGTTTGTGAAAAACTTAAATGCCAAAACTATGTAATATGTTCTAGTAGCTCGTTTTGGAGTTCGGGCAGACTTGAATGAATTTTGTAAAACTGTTAAATATTGGTATATATATGTTTACGCGTTATTATACGTTACTATTGGTTATAATTGTGGTTTTGTGTTTATATTTTTAGTTAGTTAGTTAGGTGATTATAGAGGTAGAATGTAGACAGATCCTACCCGCACCCCAGGATAAACCCGAAAGTAGGGAGATTGCTTTCCTTTCGCAATTTAGTTTAGTTAATATATAGGTATGTTAGTGAAAAACTTACATGCCGCAACTATTTAATATGTTTTAGTTAGTTAGTTAGTTAGGTGATTATAGAGGTAGAATGTAGACAGATCCTACCCGTACACCCGAAAGTAGGGAGATTGCTTTCCTTTGGCAATTTAGTTTAGTTAATATATAGGTATGTTAGTGAAAAACTTAAATGCCGAAACTATGTAATCTGTTCTAGTAGCTCGTTTTGGAGTTCGGGTAGACTTGAATGGATTTTGTAAAACATTTAAATATTGATTGTAATTGTGGTTTTGTAGTTATGTTTTTAGTTCAATATTTGAATGTATGTTAGTTAGTTAGTTAGTTTGTTAGGTGATTATATAGGCATATTAGGATAAACCTGGAAGTAGGGGGATTGCTTTCAGGAAGACCTCCGGCAATTTCGTTTAGTTAATATATAGGTAGGTATGTTAGAGAAAAAACTTAAATGCCGAAACTATGTCATCTGTTCTAGTAGCTCGTTTGGAGTTCGGGTAGACTCGAATGAATTTTGTAACTTATATAGGTTTGATTCTAGTGACAAAGTGTGTATATATTGGTATATGTTGTGGTTGATAGTTATTTATATATAGTTGATGAGTTGATTGTTAGAATTGAAAGATAGCTAGTTTAGTTAGTTAGGTGATTATATGTATGTATACATCCCCTTTGCTTTGCCCTTTCTTAGGTCTAGGAGAAGGTGCACACCAAAACTTAGGTGGGAGGATATACTGAAGCTAAGCTAGCTAGACATGAGCTTCTCTTATCCGAGGACATGACTTCTAATAGGAACACATAGAGATCTAGAATTCGGATAGATGATTAGAGGGTCTAAGTGGTTTTTACTAGTTTTTTTTTGGCTCCCTAGGTGATTTGAGCAACCTCTCTGCGTTCTCTTTTTGCTCTTAGGCCCTTCCCCTTTGCGTGTGTTTTTATGCTTTTATGCTTATGCTTATGTTCCCCTTTGTCTCTTTTGCGCTTTCTGTATTCTATTTTCTATGTTCTCGTGCTGCGTATGCTTTTATGTCTTTTCGCCTTTATCCTTTTTATATCGTTTGATGGTTTTTGTCTATAGCTTTGTATGCTTGCTTTTCGCCCTATGCCTTTTCTATTTTCCTTATCCTCTTATTGTACACAATCACTCAAACACACACTTATATCTGAGCACACCTGCACAAATACACTTGCCGGAGGTCTTCCTTCTCGGGTTTATCCTGAGGTCGGGTTTATCCTGACAAATTCGTTGGAAGTTTGGCTTTTTTCTTTTGGTGAGGCCTACGGCAATGGTCTAAATGCAAATTATTATTGATAACAATGGGCATAATGCTAGTTCACCTGATCATAATGCTGCTCTTTGGTTTCTGAATCTATTAAGGCTTCAGTCTTTGTTTTTTTTTTTAGAAAATTTGTATTGTGTTCTTTTTAGTTTTAATATTTTGTATTCTATCTTTCAGCTCAGCATCATGCCAAAGATCTCATTGGCACAATGGGCATAAGGATAAATGTGCTGAATTGCAGCCATCCAGTAAATCAAGTTTGCAACGAAGGAGAAATTCCGCTTCAATTGCACTAGTTCCTTGTAGTGGAAATTCTACTCAGATAAAAAAGGTCCAAATTGATGCCTGTGTTTTCTTTTCCAAACTGAACTTACTTTCCGGTCTTTAAAATAGACAGCTGATTCTTTTTTGTTTCAGATCCTTTTTCCTTACGATGAATTTGTGGAGCTTTACAACTGGAAGCAACAAGGCTTCCCTCCTTGTGGGCTTTTGAATTGTGGAAACAGGTTTATGTTTATGACACTTGTGGAATTCATCTGTTTATGTTTTGCTATTAGTATATTTTTCTGTGGTTTTAGGAGTAAAAGTCGTTTTTTTTTTTGTTTGACAGCTGCTTTGCCAATGTAGTTTTACAATGTTTGACATTCACCCGACCACTTGCTGCTTATTTACTTGAAAAGGGCCACAGGAGGGAATGTAATTACCTTTTCTCTCTCTCAATACTTTGTCTGTAAATGCCCGACTCTTACTTTTCATGGATTTGGTTTATCAGGCCGGCGAAATGATTGGTGCTTCCTGTGTGAACTTCAAGCCCATGTGGAAAGAGCCTGTCGAAGTAACCATGCTTTTTCACCCATTAGCATTTTGTCACGATTGCCTAATATTGGTGGGAACCTTGGCTATGGAAAGCAGGAGGATGCGCATGAGTTCATGAGGTATTGCTTCATATCTGATTAATTAAATAGCATATCTTACATCTTTGATCTTCCACAATTTCTAAATCTTGTTTATGCAGACATTGATTAACTTTCACATATGCCAGGTTTGCTATTGATACTATGCAATCAGTCTGCCTTGATGAATATGGTGGAGAAAAAGCTGTTCATCCTAGCTCTCAGGAGACAACTCTTATTCAACATATATTCGGTGGTCGCCTCCAATCTCAGGTAGATTTATATTAATGTCATTGTCTCTCATTTCTCTCTAGTCTTTTAAGTACTATTTTGTTGTGTCTATGTGTGCTTATCAAGGGCTGAAAAAGGTAGTTCCACTGTGTAAAGAGCATATAAAGGTCACAAACATAAACTAATTAAATGCAATCCCCACATCTAGCACTCATCAAGTTGGTGCGTAGATGTTTGATCATGACTAACTTGCTTATAAGGGATAACCTAAGCCTGTGAAATGGTTTTAGTCAAGATTGAAGCAACCTGGTATCTTGGTATCACACACGTAGAAGGTGAATATAGATGATTCACATGTACCACTCGCAAAATATAACACTAACAGAAATCTACTATTATAAGTAACTATTAGGTATGGTATGATCATGTTAGAAATGGTTTCTAGGTTAAAAGTATGCAAATCTGCATATTGTGACAAGTAATGGCCTTCTGTGGTTTCCATTTGGTTGAGTGGAACACAATGGAATGGTGGTAGAATTTTGGAGATGAATGTATGGTATATCCCCTTTTCTTATAAGAGATGTAGGTAAACTGATTAACTGAAGTATAGTGGCTGCAAATAATGAAGTTTTTTTTATTGAGCCAATTACCTCCATGGCTCCACCAATCTGACAGAATGATCATCTTTTTACTTTGCGTTGTTTTGTTTTTGCATGCTTTATATAATTGAGATGGCTGCTCAACTTCTTACTGTTAATCTATGTCCACCATCATGCAAAAGTTGTAGAATGCATTGATCATTGCTTTATTGATGTCAACCATCTTGCAAAAGTTTCTATTTTTGAAGAGTTTGCTTCAGACAGATGACATTTTGTAAAATAGATTCATTTTACTTGCCATTGCTAGTGATTGACTTTTGTTTCTGCTTTATTCTTTGTTATTCCACCTAACAACTGATTAATTATCCTTGTTGAGGAGGCCTGCATTTATTTAATGTTAAGTTTGTTTGTTATGCTTTATAGGTAATATGTACGAACTGCAACAATGTCTCAAATCAGTTCGAAAATATGATGGATTTGACTGTTGAAATCCATGGAGATGCTGCGTCTCTTGAGGAATGCTTAGACCAATTTACAGTCAAAGAATGGCTTGAGGGGGATAATAAATACAAATGCGATGGGTAATTTCCTATCTTCCCCTAGTTTGTTTGTTTTCATGAGTTATATATATTATTCAATTACCATTTATCTGTTTTCCTAGGTATATCATAAGTTTTCTGATAATGTTCTTGAATCATCCAAAGCCAGAATTTTATTAACACTAAATCATGTTTTTTACTTTTGCACATTTTGCTAGTATTGTCAGCTTAGAGCTTACTACTGTCCGAAATATTTATGCACAGGTGTAATGACTATGTATTAGCATGGAAGCGGCTAAACATCAATATGGCTCCAAATATTCTCACAATTGCATTAAAGAGGTTTCAGGTTCGTGCAATTAGAATCATCTTACTTCTGTATATAATTTGTCATCTTATTAATTGATGTTTATAATTGTTATTGACAGTTATTATCTTTCTACTATAACATTATGGAATTAAAATTTTTATATTCTTGGTATTTTTATTTTGTGTAGAGTGGGAGATTCGGGAAACTTAATAAGAGGGTGGCGTTTCCAGAGACTCTAGATCTCAGTCCTTACATGAGTGAAACTGCAGATGGAAATGATAAGTACATGCTATATGCAGTAGTTGTTCACGTGGACATGCTGAATGCGTCATATTTTGGTCATTACATTTGTTACACTAAGGACTTCTCTGGAAATTGGTATCGAATCGATGACTGCAAGGTAGACTCTCCTTCTCTTGTGTGTTTTTCTTTTACATGTGTCTGTTTGGATATGTATGGGTTTGAAAAAATGCGTTTCTTACCCATAAAATTAGGCATACATCATAGTATCATACCCACCTAACGGGGTTTAGAAACCCATTCCCATTCCCCTCACCTCTCAAACCCACACATGTTACTCCTTGGTGCAAACCAAATGCTACCTAATAAACCACCCAACTACTGTATTTTAATTCAATGTACAAGCATTCAGTTGGCTTTACACTCGTTTCTAAACTCACAATATCTTGCAGGTGGATTCAGTTGAATTGGATGAAGTGCTCTCACAGGGAGCCTATATGCTTCTGTATAGTAGGTACGTGTTTTCTCACAAAGAGCATGTAAACCGTGTTTTTTGCATATACGGTTTTGTATTTATCACAGTTATATTAATCGACATCTGCATGTTGTTTCTTTCCAGAGTCTCTGCCAGAAGGTCGTGCTTAAACCCTGTTGTGGAAACTTCTAAAAATGAGGAACTTAAAAAATCAAACACATCTCAAGAAAAGACGCTAGTTGTAAGTCAACCTCTTGACTGTACGTTGACTGCTGAGTCAGCTGATACCACAAGCGAGTGCGGCATGGATTTGTCACCTGTTTTGACTTCTCCAAAGTCATCCGACAGTGCCATGGACATAGATACAGTAGATACAAAAACAGGTTCTTCTGCTTCAGGGGACGATGAAGTTTGTGACAATGGTGGGGTGTTTCCCATTGAAGAAGATACTTTGCCTGTTGAAGATAATAATTGTTTTACAGAAATGTCTACTCGGGAACATACGGAACCGTCATTGCAGGTGTGCAGTACTGAAAATGATTCCATTCAGAATCATGTCAGTGATAATATTCAGAATGCCTCGTGTTCTAGCAATGGTGAAGAAGCTAACAGAATGGATTCTGTAAGCATTGGATGTAAGCCCGGGAAACCCGAGTCCACGGTGGCATCTCCCTTTGGTATTGAAGATGAATCTTGTAAACCAGTAAAAGCAAAACTGAAGCCACTCATTGCCCCTGGTTTCCTCGGGATGGATTCTGTAAGCATTGGATGTAAGCCTGAGAAACCCAAGTCCACGGTGGCATCTCCTATTGGTATGGAAGATGAATCTAGGAAACCAGTAAAAGCAAAACTGAAGCCACTCATTGCCCCGGGTTTCCTCGTGATGGATTCTGTAAGCATTGGATGTAAGCCTGAGAAACCTGAGTCCATGGTGGCATCTCCTATTAGTACTGAAGATGAATCTGGTAAACCAGTAAAAGCAAAACTGAAGCCACTCATTGCCCCTGGTTTCCTCGGGAAACGACCACGGAAAATTCTCAATACCAAGAAAGACGTACCGGTTAATGGTTTCAAGAACGTTGATATTGCAGAGTCAAATGGTGAATCTGTTATGCTCGTAAATGGGGGATCAAACGATCTAGGAAAGGAAGGTCGGCGATCCTTGGTTCAATAAAGTTAAATGCTAACATTATTTAATGACGATGAAGGTTCCTGTGTTTGAGAAAATTTGGGAATATAGAAGTCTCGGATGCAGGAATGGGTAAATCTTTGGTTAATTTAGGGGGGGATAAGATGGTAATAGTAATGTGTCACAATGTGGTTAGTTTGGGGGTGCATTCTTTTAAATTTTAAATTATTTGAAAGTGGTCCTTTTCCATTATTAAGTGAATAAAAACAGCCTTACTCTTGACTATTACTCTGTTGATTCTACCTCTTGATTATCGATCCGATCAATGTGAATGATTTTGATCAGATTGGAAAATAATGCAATCCATCCTTCTTTTTGGTATATAACATCTTGAAGCATCTTGTGTAAGATATAAAATCTAAGTGCTTTTGAAAAATTCTGTCTTGTATCAAATATGTGCCACTTTTTCAACTATTTCACGCCGTTTGGTATCAATTTTATGGTCGTGCCGCGACCAGTTGGTTGTGGTTTGTGGATTCTATTCTACAGTGAAATTAATAGTGTTGAATCAATATATATTTTTAGTTAGTTAAGTGTGATGTGGAAAGCTTTAAATTGTTTAACGATTTGTTTATTGTATTCTTGAGTTTGTATTTTTAAATAGCAAGGACAAGATAGGAAAGCTAACAAAATTACCAATATACCTTCAATAATGACTATGCGAGATGAAGGAACTTCAACTGTTCTGTTACGTCATGTAAGTTATAGGAATGTACGTGATATAAGTAGATAATAAAAACATATAAGTGATCATTAGTAAAAAGAAAGATTCCCAACCTGTAACCAATTTGTGGACTTGACTTAAAATCATATAATGCACATCTAGATTCCTTAGACATCAATTTAATTATACTAATGCTTTACCTATCTTAAGGTAAATAAGGTACTCTTAAATAAACTAGTAGCAATACAAACAAATCAAGACTAATTACCATCATAGTTTCGCTTTTCAAAAAAAAAAAAAAAAAAAAAAAAAAAAAAAAAAAAAAAACACCAATCACAGTTTCCGAATAATAAGTACTAGTTTATACCGTTACTAGATTTGTGTCGGTACGCGTGTGGTGTTGCGTGCAAGATATTTCTCGTTCTCAAATCAAATGAGTTCCAAAAAGCTCGAAATTGTATAACAGATAACAATAAATGAAATTTACTATTAAATGATTTTGGAAAATTACCGTTTGTCACAAATAGTTTCGAGTTTTATGAACAAGTATTGCCCCGGAAATGCCAGTTGCTACAGTAATGGCAATATGTCTTCATTTGCTTCCATATTTAAGGATAAAGTTCCAAAGAAATCGATTCACATTACTGAATTAAGAAGCGATGAACGTGTTTATGCTGCCGATGTGGCTATTCCATGGCAATTGGTGCAGGAAGTCAGCACTCGCATTGCTAAGACTCAACACTCGCATTGCTAAGACTTTGTATGGGTATTTCATAGGCAAGGTTATAAATAGTGTGAGGCGTGGCGTGGCGGCATGATCAAGCATCAAATCTTAGCGGCAAAGGCGAAGCTTTTGAATTTATAAGGCGTGACATAAGGCGACACAAAATATGAAAATGTTTATATATTTATATCATATTTCATATATATCGAGTTTACAAAAAAATGTGACATAAGGTGGCATAAGGCGTGGCATGACGGCATGACCAAGCCTCACCCCTTTGCAGGCGTTTGCGCGCCTTTTAGAACAATGTTCATAGGTAAACGTCTTGCTTTCCCCATTGTCGAAAATTATGTTTAGAATACTTGGGCGAAGTTTAGTTTGGAACGTGTAATGCTAAGAAATGGGTTTTTCTTTTTTCAACCTAGTGCCCGTGGCTTATTAGGTTGGTTCCCATTGTCTTGAATATTTGGAAGCCTAACACGGTTTTTAAAAAGGATGAAATCACCACGGCTCTGGTTTGGGTTAAACTACATAATGTGCCTATTGTTGCGTACTCGGAAGTCGGTCTGAGTTTGATTACTACTAAGTTGGGTCGTCCCATTATGTTAGATGCTTATATGAGTACCATGTGTCTCAAATCATGGGGTCATAATACATATGCGCATGCCCTTATTGAGGTCTTCTAAATCTGCTCTTTTGGATTCTCTTTTTGTGGCTATTCCATTTCGTGACGGGTTGGGACACTCTATGGAAACTATTGAAGTCGAATGTGATGAGAAGGGCAAAGTAAGGGATGACTATGTAAAGAAAGTGGTTATTGTATTCTTGAGTTTGTATTTTTAAATAGCAAGGACAAGATAGGAAAGCTAACAAAATTACCAATATACCCTCAATAATGACTATGCGAGATGAAGGAACTTCAATTGTTCTGTTACGTCATGTAAGTTATAGGAATGTACGTGATATAAGTAGATAATAAAAACATATATGTGATCATTAGTAAAAAGAAAGATTCCCAACCTGTAACCAGTTTGTGGACTTGACTTAAAATCAAGGTTTTGAAACCCGGGTCGACCCGGCCGGGTTAACTGCTTCGACCGGTTCCGGCCGAAAAAACGGGTCAAAACAACCCGGGTTTCTAAAACCGGGTTAACCGGTTTGACCCGCCGGGTTTTGAGTGACCCGGGTCAACCCGGTTCTTGAAACCCGGCCGGGTTTCATCTTTTCAAAAAATTTTAATAAAAACCCGGGTTGACCCGGTGGTCGACCCGGTTGACCCGGCGGTCGAACCGGTTGACCCGGTCAAAAAAATAAAAAAATAGTAATAAATTGAAAACCAGGTTGACCCGGCGGTTCAACCGGTCGAACCGGTTGACCCGGTGCCCGGTGCCCGGTGACTCGACCAGGTCGATTTCGTACCCGGTTTTCAAAACATTGCTTAAAATCATATAATGCACATCTAAATTCATTAGACATCAATTTAATTATACTAATGCTTTACCTATCTTAAGGCAAATAAGGTACTCTTAAATAAACCAGTAGCAATACAAACAAATCAAGACTAATTACCATCATAGTTTCGCTTTTCCAAAAAAAAAAAAAAAAAAAAAAAAAAAACCATCACAGTTTCCATCAACAAATACGAGTTGCATCTTTGTAGTTGTCCCTTGTTATAATAGCAATAGGATATAATTGTAATTTAACAAAAACCCATGTTGTTAGTTACCCTCTTCCTGTAACACCCCAACCCGACAAGGGCCAAAATGTCACATTATGGTGTCAAATCAGAACATACAAATGCAAGTGGAAGACTTATAAACATTAAGTTACAAAGGTATTCTAAGGATACAAAAGAAATACGAACTCTATACAAAAATGAGAATACAAAACTAAACAAAAATCTAATCGAATCCAAATCCAAATCTAATCCAGATGTAAATGGGCTTCTAATCATCGGGGTAGTCCACTAACGCTCCTATGCTCTCTCTTCACCCAAACTCAACTTCCAACTTAACACCTGCCGCAGTAAAGGAAATGCGGCTGAGCTTAAAAAGTCCGGTGAACAGATATATAACAAAGCAAATGGATAAATGATACATATATAAGTATAAGAAAAAGGAAGTCATAAGTTTTGCTGAAAGGAATATCATCTGTCAAATGAATAAGAGATCAACGAATAAGAGATCAACGAACAACTGAACGAATGTCATAAGTCAAAGGGTAATGAAGAATCATAGAGATATCACGTAAGCATTATCATAAGAGAATAATGAGCACGTATGAACAAAGGCGTGTCTACCAAAGCCACTTGAATAGACACATAGAAATATAGGAAAGCCACGAGCCGACCTACCATAGCCACTCGAATAGGTCTCGAAATCATATAATCACATATCAAAGGATACGGAGAGGGAAGACCTCTCGGTACCACATATCAAAGGATACAGAGAGGAACAACTCTCGGTACCACATGGAGTAGCTTGCTCCCAAAGGTGTATGGGTACAGAGCATGTACAACCATCACTCTACGAAACGAAACGAAACAAAGCCTAGGATGCATCCATACGCCCCCTGCAAAACAAAATCATACATGCATCCTGCTCGCATGATAGGGCTACACATACGTTAAATGGCCAAGTGATCACATATCATATCATATCATATCATATCAAAATGGGGACGCCGTGGATCAATCACACCTCTACAGAAAGTGTCATGCCATCAGTTCCTTGATGACATGGCCATGGTAAAAACTCGAGCATAGAACGAAACGATTCACAATCATATCATATAATCAAAGTATATCAAAGCATCCTAACAAGGACCACATCAAAAGATCCTAATAAAGGACCACATCAAACAAAGTATAACAAAGAATCATATCAACGAAGCATAGCAAAACGAATCATATATCAACGAAGCATATCAAATGAATGAATCAAATATAAGGGAACATAGCAATGGCTTAGGGAAATCTTAATAAGATACGAATCAAAGATCAAGATCAAAGTCATAAGAACGAAACCACCCTTACTGAAAAATGGTAGAATATCTGTACCTTAAACCGCCAACGAAACCATAACATACGAATAGGAAGTCACACCATTCTTCAGCAAATAGACACGAATTAATGATCGGTTTGTTATTCAAATGCTTGTTTTAAATAAGATTACTTGCTTTAGTCGGCTTTACATTTTTAGTAACTTTCTATTTATAGCAGCTTTCCAAAAGTAGTAACTTTCCAAAATTATTAAGCATCCATTTATAGTAAGTTTTCACTTTAAGTAACTTAGTCATTTTAAGTAACTTTCTATTTTTTGCAAGTTTCCCAAATTAGAAAGTTTCCATATTTAGTAAGTTTCCTGAATTAGCAAGTTTAGGGTTTCAAGTATCAATTTAGGGTTTTAGGGCTTATAAAAGTCCTTAATTAGATTTTAGGGCTCGGGATTATCAATTAGTTTAACACACTCTCAATTTACTCGAAACGACATAAAAGAACATAAACGACACATGACCATGTATTTAGGGCACCAATCAATACGAATAGTAGACTTAGCACATTATTACATATGCATAAGAGTTAACTGATTTTATAACAAAATTAAGCCCACTTAACGAATTTTAGAAACGTATCAGAAATTCAAACAAAAAATCACCAAATTTTCACAGAAGCTATAATGTCTTAGGAGTCTAATTGAATTTTTACAGATTTTATTATTAAGTGGAAACCCCTTTTCAAAAATCGTTTATGAAAACACCTCAAAAGTTTCTAATTAACAACCTAACTCATACCATTCAGAAAATTCTACAAAAATTCCAGGTAGTAACACATAACCCAAATATCACTCCTGTAAAAGGAGAGCTCTTAACTCCCTGTGGTTTGAAAATGAAAAATCAAAAACACCATCTGATTGTCAGACTCGATTTCTCAGCTTTGACACTTACTCTCCCAAAAATCAAAATACCACTCTCCCGGATCTCCAATCGATATGAGTCTTATATTTCCATAAAGTAGAAAAATAATACTTATGTTTAGACTCAAAAATCACTTAAAAACACGTTGGCATCTTTAGTTTGGACACTCATCAATCCAACCCAAATTCTGCACAGCATCACAAACAAAACCCAAACCCTAACCAACGCGAGATTAAACCTCTAACACATCCCTAATTATGTTTTAATGATCAAACATGTTTAATTACTGTGATTTTAATAAACCCTGATCATATCCATCAATTATGGTTGCATGAAAAAAAATTAAAACAAAAGATGTTAAAGAAAATAGGTGATTAATCATACCAAACCTTCACGGGATTACCATGAATCTTGATCTTGAGTTCTTGATGACAAGAAATTATGGAGGCTAGGGTTTTCCTTTTTTTTCTTCTCTCTGTATTTCGTCTATGGGAGAGGGAAACAACCGGATTTTTTTAATGGGTTTTTAAAATTATAGTTGGGCTTGGGGTGTATGGGTTTAACTAAGACAACTAAGCCCAAAACATTTTTTTTTAAAACAAATTGGCCCAATGTTATATTTGTATTACTATTTATTTATTTAACGTATGGTATAATTAATGTAGATAAATAAAAAAGTTATTCCGAATTCTAAGGCGTTATACTTCCCCTCCTAATCCCCCAATTTTGGGCAGAACAATATACACAAAAAAGCCCATATGTTCCCTCCCTGCCCCTTTCTCGTACCTTACCTTTCCCTCTAAAAAAAAGTTAAGAACACCCGTATTTTTAATTTCCCTTCACATCCCTTACATTTCCATCTTAAAAAAAGAAAAAGAAAAAAAAAAGAAAAAAGAAAATTGAGAACAGAGTGTAAGAGTCGTGGTCCCCTCTAGCAATCGTGTAATCTGGCATACTCTCATCATAATAAAGCTAATTAGTTTACTGTATATATAGTACGCTCATCATAATAAGTTTTCTTTAGAAACCTGATTCTAAGTAGAAAGAAGCGTCACATTATAAATAGTAATATGCAAGGAAGAAAACATATTACTTTAAAATTTTTCAAAAACAGAAAGAAAGATTCACATGATTTAAATGACTAGTACAACATAAATAAATCAATCTCATTGCACATGAGGCCTTATTAACCAAAAAAAAAAAATGTATTGTAAAGCATCAAGGAAACTGTAGGATGATGTAACAAGTCAACCTTGCCTTATTCTGTTATGTTGAAAAAGCTTGTGCTTTAATAATGTTTTGGTGGAGAGGGAGAGTTGTAAATATATGGGGGTGGTGGGGAAGGTGATGGTGGTGGTGGAGACTTGTAAACGTATGGAGGTGGAGGAGAAGGCGATGGTGGAGGTGGCGACTTGTAAACATATGGAGGTGGGGGAGAAGGCGATGGTGGTGGTGGAGACTTGTAAACGTATGGAGGTGGTGGTGGAGACTTGTAAACGTATTGTGAGGGTGGCGGTGGAGACTTGTAAACATACGGAGGTGGTGGAGGAGACTTGTAAACATATGGTGACGGCGGTGGTGGAGACTTGTAAACATACGGAGGTGGTGGAGGAGACTTGTAAACATATGGTGACGGCGGTGGTGGAGACTTGTAAACATACGGAGGTGGTGGTGGAGACTTGTAAACATAGTGTGACGGCGGTGGTGGAGATTTGTAAACATACGGAGGTGGTGGTGGAGACTTGTAAACGTAATGTGACGGTGGTGGTGGAGACTTGTAAACATATGGAGGTGGTGGAGGAGACTTGTAAACGTAATGTGACGGTGGTGGTGGCGACTTATAAACATATGGAGGTGGTGGTGGAGATTTGTAAGCGTAATGTGAAGGTGGTGGTGGAGACTTGTAAACATATGGAGGTGGTGGTGGAGATTTGTAAGCGTAATGTGATGGTGGTGGTGGAGACTTGTAAGCATACTTAGGTGGTGGTGGAGATTTGTAAGCATACTTAGGTGGTGGTGGAGACTTGTAAGCATACTTAGGTGGTGGTGGAGACTTGTAAACATAAGAATGATGAGGTGATTTATGAAGATATGGCTTCACATACGGATATTTGTGTTTCGGTTGCGGTTTTGGAGACTTGTAGACATAAGAATGAGGAGGAGATTTATGAAGATATGGCTTAACATATGGCAATTTGTGTTTCACTGGTGGTGGCGGAGACTTGTAGATGTAAGGTGATTTTGGCAAGGTATGTTTCACCTTAGGCAATTTCCAGCCATTAGGCTTTGGAGAATTATAACCATATGATTTATCAGCAACGACAATAGCGGCTAACAAGAAGAAAGATAAAGCAAGTTGAGGCCAATGCCTCAGCGCCCCATTGTTTCCCATATTAAGAGGCACTCTTCTTTTACAAGACTAAGATTTGTTTTTGTGTGCTTAAATGGGTTGATTACAAGCTTGTTTTATAGTAGGCATCCACATTTTTTTATTTTAAATTACTGGAAATTATGTTGTTTTTTTGGTTGGAATGGATTGATGGTTAACCACTATGTACTAGTTGGTATGTACACGTTGAGTTAATTATATTGTTTATGCCTTATTCATGTTCATGAGAATAAAACAGTTACCTTTGAAATTGTAAATATTCATCAACTTGCTTTAGAAAAGTATAAGATTGATATTTGACATGCATTCATCATTCTGGCCGGATTAGGTATGTTGTTGTTCCGTTGTTGATTCTTTTTCTAATGCATAGTGGTCATTGGTACAACTTAGTTCTCTAGAAAAATGACATAGCCAGAAACTCTTCT
>JARVZY010009683.1:0-25470 GCA_030686995.1 Artemisia argyi
TTGTTCGTGTAATTTTTAAATTTAACCATTAAATGTTGTGTACATTACTCCATCTAGTTTAAGTTTTATTATTTTATACCTTTTACGCATATATATCTTTTTACCCTATTTATTAAAAAAAAACGAATTTTGATATTTTTTTTTTCTAAATCAAGACATATTTAGATTGTTTTTATTAAATATCTTTAAAAGAAATATAATAATAATAATTAAACTATTACTTAATAAAGAAAGATTTAGTTTTCCGAGCTACAGATTTCCCAACTTGGCTTTTTCCTTTCTATATAAAAGATTTAAAATTTAACAAATATAGCTTTATTAATTACCTCCTTAAAAAAAGGTTTTTTCTTTTTTAAAATTGACATTTATACTTTTATACGTATTTATTTTGTTGGATGACATTTAGATGAGTTTGATCAAGCTATTGACTTTTATGGGCTAATAGAAGATGTTTATTTTGACAGTCAACCGAATAGTGCACTCCAATCAAATTAACTTTTTCAATTTTACTTTGGGTAAACACCAAAAAATAAAAACTTACTTTTTTTATTTTACCGAGATGAAACACTACCTTTTTTATTAACATTTAAGCCAACGAAACTTTCAAATATTGTTCTAAAGTCAACAAAAAGACCAATTATATTAAAAATAATAATTGAAATGACTATATTATCCTTGTCTTCTTAAACATTATTACACCTGCTCATCTTATTGTTATCTCCATCAAACGCAACATACCTTATATCTCCCCGTACAATTATTACAAATTCATCCATATAACTCCATATCAATAACCGTACTATACTGAATAATCTCAGGCGGACAATTAGCCATTTCCATCTTCCTAAACAACTTAATCCAACCATTCGTATCACCCACTTTACACAAACCATTAATCAACGTCCCATACGTCACCACACTAACCTCAACCCCACATCCCACAATTTTCTCAAACAACCTAACCGCTTCCTTACCGTGATCACTACCACATAATCCCATAATAAGCGGATTATGTAGCACAATCTGATTTATACCCAAGTTTCGTTACCATCCAAAAAACCGTGAAACCATATTGCACTCTTTTCAAATGACAAAAACAATTAACAGCAATGTTGAAAACATATATACTAGGAATCACATGTGGTTTGACTCATAAAAAGTCAAACTTTTTAATCAAATAAATAGCACTATCATACTCTTTCAAATTAACAATAAAGCTCAAAACTTTAGTGAATTCTGGTAATGGAGGAATTGATTTTCTATAAAACATACGATGAAATTTATTAACAGCATCTTCTAGGGTTTTATTTTTTATAAAAGTTTGATTATATGAACGATTTGTGTATAAAAACTTACGACAATTGACATGAGTGATGATTGATGGGTGAATTCGAAAACCCTTTAAGGAATTTTGTAAAATCAGCATGGTAGCTAAACCCCTAATTTAATTGTGCTTACCCTACTGGTTGGGGTTTTTTGTGAGATTATTAGGACAGGGTTCAAATTTGTGTTTATTTGTTGTTAACCCAAGATTTGGATTCAGATTTGTGTGTTGCGTTTGTGTTTTTTGGTGGGTTCAGATTTGTGTTTGTGTTTATTGATTTAGCTTTGTGGTTTTGATTGAAAAAGCAATACATAATGCTAATGATGGTTTGTCTGATGGTGTGGATTTTGGTTGAAGATATGGGTAATATAGCAATTTCAATTATTATTTTTAATATAATTGGTCTTTTTGTTGATTTCATAACAATATTTGAAAGTTTCGTTGACTTAAATGTTAATAAAAAAGTAAGTGTTTCATTTCGGTAAAATGAAAAAAGTAAGTTGTTATTTTTTTGTGTTTACCTTTTTACTTTTTCACATTTTGAAATTCTCTTATTATATAAGAGATTAGTCACCTTGATTTCTCGTTAAACTAATATAAGTCACTTGACCGATTAGTGATACTGATGACTACATTTAGTCAAATTTAACGTGCGACAACATATTTCTTTATTTCAGAAAACGCACAACATTATCATGACTTATGTGTTCTATTTTTATATTATTTTTCTTATTGTACAAGGACATATTTTTGACATGTTGCAATGGATCATGTTAATTAAGTAGTAGTTGCAAGTGGTGCGCACACGTGACACGCCAAAAAGGAATGGGCAGTGCGGCATGCATGCATGCGGACGTACGAACGGTAGTTAGAGCAACTACTGACATGTGAAAATTATAAACTATATAAAGTGCTGTATTTATCGAAACTGATAACCTTGGCCACACTAAAATGCCATATTCTTTAGAATAGCATCATCCATCACGTTATCGGACACCCAGTAATTTCCAAGAAAGTATGATGTTCATAAATTTATTATTTAATATATAGTATATTCGTTAAGGACAGGTCGAAACTGGTTTGGGTAGTAAACTAGTGGTGAAAACTAACATATTTTATATACGGTCTGTTCAAAAAATATATTTTATATATGCATGGGTCGTGTGCACACTACAAGAAAAAAGCCATTTACCGACTTTCTTACCGACATATTTTATGATTGCGACTTTAGGTGATAGGTCGCTGTAAAAGAGTCGCAAATTTTTTGCGACTCGTGACATGTGTCGTTAAAAAGAGCGACTAGTATAACGACTTCATAAAATAAGTCGCTATAAATTTGCGACTTCAGTATTTCTTGTCGCTATTTGCATCGTTGTTTCAAAGAGATGTTGCCATCTAAGTCGCTTAACACGACGCTATTTTTGTAAAAGTCTCTATTTAAGTCACTAATTAACACTAGTACACAAACTATTTTTTACAACGCCTTATTTGAAACGGTTGATATATTTCACCGCTTTTAATAATATGAAAGCATTATTTAAAACGGTTAGGTAGCAAATTGTTGTAAATAATTAATTAAATATAACGGTTGTTGTTATGTGTACATTATTTAGAACGGTATATAGCAACCGTAATAAAAAACATATGGAATTTGGATTATTTAGAACGGTGTATTGCTCTTTCCGTAACAAAATATATATGAAAATATTTTAAAAGTTTTTCACTTCAAATGAGCGGGAATTTTCCCACCCTTTCTCTTTTCACCTTTTTTCACTCTATATATTAAACTCGCCACTTTTTCTTTCTCTTTGTTATATTGTATTTCTTTCTCTTTGTTTCTACCTAAAACAACTAACTAGAGTTTTTCATATGTTTCATGTTTTGCAGATCTTCAAACAACACATCTTTCATTTCATAACTGCACTTAAGAATTTACAAGTGTCATTGTCCATTTATTTAAAAAGGTATGGTTGTAGGTTTTTGTTTTATTTTACCTTTGTGTTTTTTTTTTTTTTTTTTTTTTTTTTTTTTTTGGCAATTCCATATATACCCAAAACAAACATTTTAATTCCATATTTCACCAAAACATGCTTTAAAAGCATTGTAATCATGCATTAAAAACTTGTCATTTGGCTAAATATGAAATTATAAAGTTTCATTTGGGTATATATATGAAATTTCCCCTTTTTTATTGTATCTCATATGTTGTAGATTTACTTTTTTTTTCATTTAGTTATATTGATTAAATTTTCTTTTCACTATTCTCTAATGCAGGACGTGTATTTGATATTCAACTATATTGATTAAATGTGTCCATCAACAAGAGAATAAGAAACTTTTGCTACAAAAAAGAAGAAAAAAAAAAAAAAAAAAAAAAAAGAGAAATCACGGATAAAAAAGAGAATGAAAAACCATGGATAATTTACTCTTGGATGGCAGGATTCTTAAAATGCAAAAGGATTACTAGATTTATGACAAAAAATAATAACATCAATAAAAAATACGTGTACGCCTAAAAATATAATAAAGATCTTTAAATATTATTCTTTTAAAGTTTTGGGAATCTTATTAATTAGAACGGTTCTTTAGAATTGTTACAAAAAATGTAGTGCATGAGATTTGAGAATTGTTAAAAAGATATATGGTTATTTAGAACGGTTGAAAACCGTGGTTAAAAACTAAGCTTATTATTTACTACGCTCTATTATACTACGGTTCAAAACCGTTTTAAAAAACCTTATTTAACCGTTTTAATAAATACTTTCTCTACTAGTGTAAGTCGCTACATAGCGACTTAAATAGATATTTTTTCAAAAATAGCGTCGCGTTAAGCGACTTAGATGGCAACATCTTTTTGAAACAGCGATGCAAATAGCGACAAGAAATACTGAAGTCGCAAATTTATAGCGACTTATTTTATGAAGTCGTTATACTAGTCGCTCTTTTTAGCGACACATGTCATGAGTCGCAAAAAATTTACGACCCGTTTACAGCGACCTATCACCTAAAAGTTGCAATCATAAAATACGTCGCTAAGAAAGTCGTTAAAGGGCTTTTTTCTTGTAGTGGCAGTTAGTGTCACTAACTTGTTCCAACCCACCACAAAGTTGAACATTACAATGAAAAATCTGTAAAAGTTCGACTAAATTCACAATGTTGCCCGTTATAAAGTCTTATCGATAAATTGTCTCTAAGCCCTAGCTCACTAGTTGCTAATTAGATTAGTTGCATATTGACAAAACTATTAATTTTAATTTTTAACCTAGTACGTAGTAGATAGGTCAATTCAAGTATTCAACTAACACGTATGTAATAAACCTTGTCTGCATCATATGGTTAGACAATATTGTTTAAAGAAAGTTTTATTCTTTATGATTAGAGGTAAAATTATATATAGGAGTTAAAGATCAATTAAAAAGAGCTTATTGAATATTGAGACTAGTTTTTGAAGTAGTCTTTATGATAGAATCACTTTATCGAAAGCATAAAGACGCTGATTTTTGAACCAATCTCGATAACTTCACATGGACACTCGATATTGAACTATTGATACGTAATAATAAATCAGTGTATATATTATTTAAAGTGTTACTCGTATAATAATAGAATTGCAACAGATTAATCATCAAGCATCTCGTACAAGTGGTACACACACCAAAAGCTGCGGACATATAAAAGGTAGTAGGGCACGCTTGACACGTGAAGATTGACGAATTATAAATGCTCGTGTTTGTCGACAATCATATGGTTTGGTCACTGTATTCATTTTTTTATTTTTTTTTAGAAAACAACATTTTATATAAACCATAAAAAAGAAAAGAAGATACAATACAATGGCATCCCACCCCACTTAGCAAGTTAGTTAAAAGTGGATGAGACCCAAAGAGACAAAAACAAACCAAAATATAAAAATGATCACAGCAGGCTAAAACTAATGACTAAACTCATGAATTCTAAGCAAAATGAATGTGCAGACCAATCACTAACAAAAGTGCCTACATGAGAAATATAAAAGTCCTATATGTTGTAGAGTCCACCAATGCCCTCTTGCTGTCAAAAAACAATCTCAGATGCAATAACAACTCTGCACCACTTGGACTTGCAGAAAAATGAGCCAACTTGCAGACACAAAACCAAACATCATTACATAGCATATTCAGCAATACACAGCAAACCCAAACATCAGTACACAGCAGAACCAAACAGCGGACAGAAAACAACATATTTTTGTGCCGTATATCGCCTCTTTAATATACTTCTGTGATACCAGAATATGTAGACACATCAGACAGCCAAACACAGAATATGGTCACGGTATTCATGATAACATCCTTACATCCATCACCTGATTGGAGGTCCGGAGATTTCGAAAATGGTATAAACATAATACGTACATTAGTACATAAATTTCATATGGAATATACGGGGTATACGCGGATACAAACGAGCTTAAGTTAATGCTCAAAGAATGATCATTTTTAGCGGTAACTAAGTATATAACAAGATGTACATTATAAATTTATTTAGCATGTTCTAAAGATCATTTGGCTGGGAACATTTTCATATTTGGTTCGCAAAAATATTAATTTAATACTAGTATGTAATTTTATAAGAATATTGATGTAATATTGGAATTTTGTAAAATTGCCTCGTCAGTATGGAGACCAGATACTAATACTACATAAACCGATGTACTAGTATATTAAGTTAAGATTTATAATGGAATTGCAATGGATTATGATAATCAAGCATCCTTTTTTAAGTGGTGCCTAGTGCCTACACAAAAAAATAAAAATAAAAATAATAATAAAATAAATAAATAGTAATGTTATGTGCGGACATATAAAGGGTAGTTAGAGCAACTGCTTTATAGATATCGACATGTGAAAAAAATATAAATTATAAATTATAGAATGCTTGTGTCTTTGTCGACAATGATAGGTTTTGGTTGCATTATTTTCTGATAAAATCCATCACCTCATTGGAGATCTGGTAATTTGGGTCATAAACGAGTCACTTAGACTAACATATTTTATATCTGGGGTTAAGTTCTGGTGTTTGTTTATTAAGAGGGTCTGAATCTGAATCTGAACCGCACGTCTGAATCTGAATCTGGTGCATAAATGTCTGAATCTGAACGCATCTGAACGAAAAAAAAAAAAAAAAACTCTATGTTTGAGCGGGAATTTTTTTTATTTATTATTATTATTTTTTTTGTTATTTTGTGTCAACAAGAGTCATTCAGACGCGTTAAGACACCCCTCTCAAGTCTTAACCATTAAGATCTAACTGCATCTGAATGCGTCTGAACGGAAAAAAAAAAAAAAAAAAAAAAACAAACGGTCTGAACGGCGTAAATGTCTGACCGATTCACACAGTTCCCGTTCAGAGGCGTTAAGAGGTTGAAAAAAAAAAAACAAACGCAGCTTAACCTCCCCAACTTGTTCTAACAAACCAACTAATTTAACATTAAAACGAAAAGATGGTCTAAATTCGATTTCACTTTCCTAAATTTTAAATTGAGCTAATACTAAAGTAAAGTCGTTTAATTCTTTATATGCCCTAGCTCAATGGTCACTAATTATAGTAACTGCATATCAACAAAAGTAGTCACACAATCAAGATGTACATAGGTCAACTCAGCCAACCAGCTGCTAATACTGGTGTTCGAGTTAAGGTTCATTTTTAGACACATATATTAACTACTTGGGTCGGGTGTTTTAGCTTAGGGCATACATGCAAAACCACGCTATTCATAACCATACACAAAGTCACAAATCGCCAGCTTTAATCTACTGGAAAAAAGGGTTACATTCGTTTTTACGTAAGGAATCAAAATATGGTCCATGAAATACGTACGATGTTAAATGTAATAATATGAGTCATCCTAAGTCCTAACTACTCGTATAAAGCAAACTATATTTATATAGCTGGAGCTACAAATGAGTTTGGCCCATCCAAAGTTATGCCCTGTCCATCCACTAACACAACTAAGGTAGCCTAATCCAAAACTAGAAATTTAGTTAGCCCATTGCATATTGTTCAATCTTTTATCCATTATATTACTATATATTAAATGGCGTGGATTTGGTGCAATATGATTCGCTCCGGCTATTCTTCATTGCTTTTTTTCCGGACTTTTAGTTGGGCTTAATTTGGCCCATAAACTTAGGTTTGGGATGCTATGCATTTGGGCCCATGTTGTTTGACATACTTTTGGTTTGTTTTGTTTATAAACTGGGTAAAAAAAGTCACAAAATAGTAAATCCAAAAACAAAGATTATGCCAAAAAAATAATAATAAAATTAAAAAAAATTAATAAAATAAAGTTAACCAAAAATCCCGGAAGCCTATCGCCGATTACATACCGTCAAACGACAAGCTGTATAAACGATGCCCCGCCGCAACGCGACGGACCGGCGCTTATCTCGTTATATTATACAACATCCTAAATACCCGTTTAAAACGAATACCAAAATGTGCATCTTGGACTAATGGGGCTTTCTTGGCCTATTAAACCATCGGGTCATACACTTTTGGGCTTGGTTTAAAAAAATGCAACACAGTCCCATTGTAATAGCCACGAGCCCACAAATGATCTCAAGCAAGACATTACTATATATATAACGTCCCGGCAAAAACGACGCACACCCTGTCGTTTTGGTTTTCTCCCATTTTGATCCGGCCCAAGCATGTTGTCCAAGCCCAATATATGAGCCCGTCTCTTCTTTGATAACTAATCACTGGGTACACTCATCTCCACCGCCATAAAACACATTAACACATACACCAACAAGTTTAGAAGTTATCCTTTTGCTACCACTCTTCTGGAAGTGCCGACGTTTTGTGTTGTAGAATTGTCGTGCTTTTTTCGGTTATCTGGTGCTTCTTTTCCATTTATTCATCCGATTATGATAATTCTACTCTTTTGGGTTGTATTTTTTTGGCCTTTTGTTTGGCGGTCGAAGATGAATTTTCCTATGTTTCAGGGGTGGATTTGTTGTTGCTGGGGATCCAAGCGATTAGTTTTTGAAGATTCTTTGAGGTATCTTTTTGACTTTCCTTTCATGTTAGATTTGATTTTCAACCGGTTTTAGGTAGAAAATTTTTATTTTGTTTTGTTTAATAGTTGCGTCGAAACTCTTAGTTTATTGAAATTAGGATTGTCAAAATAAAATCTCAAGAATTTTGATTTGGTTGTCGTTTGCAGGACATATGTCCTCATATGTATGAGGACATTTTGGTGCTCAGGTGGTTGTTGTGTTTGTGGAAGATGAAACCGGCCTGATAATAAGCCCACATATAGCCTCACACGGGTTCGATTTTTTTTGGAGAAAGCTTTCCGGCTGTTGTGTTGTTTCATATGATTCGAAGAATGGAGGTTTGGTTGGTTCAAGGATGGAGGTATGTGTTTCAATTCATTTGTTGCAAAAGAAAGCTTCAAAATTTATGTAGTATTTAAGATTTTGGTTTTTACTGAGACATTCAGTTGGAGAGCAAACTCTGTTTTCTTTATTTGACTGAATTGGGTTAGGTTCAAATCTAAAGTTGTATAAAAAAAATTCACAATTTTATTTTTCCTTTTGAGTAATTTGAATTTCGTTGTCGTTTGCAGGACATGTGTATAAAGGGATAATAAAGAACTTTTCATGTTCAGGTAGACGAGGCGTTGCTGCTGAGGTTGTTGTTGTTGTTTTCGTGGAAAATAAATTTCTTGCGTTTTTATGGTTTGGGATTGCTTATAGATTGGGCTTATGCATTGTTTACCGAAGCCTGTATCTTGGCGTGGCGGCGTATGGTTAGTAGCTTATAATAGCGGCTTATAAGCTGGAGCTAAAAGCTATGGCAAGAAGGAGTAAGGTATTGTGATTCTAGATTATTTCTTTTATAACTTTTTATTTAAATAAAAATGTGCGATTATTATATTTAACAAAACAAAAGCATGCGAGGAGACTGCAATCTTATATTCTTTAGCATTAATTTAGTACGTGAGCTACTCGAATGCAAATGTCTTAATAATATGTACCTCAGTATCCAAAGTGTTATGTGCAAAAACTGATTTTAAGGTAAAGTTTCAACCTTATTTTCTTTCCTGATTTAAATTTGTAATTAGTTTTTGAAAACATATTTAGTTGAGGGGTTGGCCCTAGCATTGACTTACTACAAGTAGCTTCTATGTAATTTGTATGGAATTTAATTTTCTGTTTTTATATGCTTTTACATTTTGGAGCAATTTTATTTACATACCTTATAAGTAAATATTAACCAGTGTACGAATATGTACTCATCTTGGTATGCGACGGTTGAACCTAAGCGCTTGACATATGAAGTCAAACATGGTCTATTCTTGATTTAGCAGTATGCATGATCAATTCACATTCCTAACTAGACTTATAATGAATGAATGGGCACACTGATTCACTTGGTGAAATTTGCGGTGCTGACTCGACTCATATTTCTGATACAGGCTAATTAGGTGGATCTGGATGAGCTCAATAAACTGTCAACAGATTATGGCGTGACCAAAGAGTTAACCACCAAAGGTCTTACGCCGAATTGCTTATGCTCACACTATCTTTACGTATTTAAAATATAATTAAGCTATTTTATACTACAGTCCCTCCAACATTTCAGGTCAAACCGGTTTCTATTTTACCTGTTTGGGGACGAACAAAAGAAAGGAGGCAATACTCCTCTAGCTCTAGCATGGACACCCACTTGGAGCAATGTAGATAAAGCAATAGCAACGTCCAGTAACGGGTCATTTAAAGTTTTCCAAAAAACGTAGAAAAGCTTCCAGTGCCACAACCTCATTCGTAGCACTTAGTTCCACCACTTAAAGCAGAGAAAAGGCCTACTTTCTTTGAGTGGTCTCATGGTCATCTAAAAGCATGATTTCAGCGGTTCAATATAAAATACATGCTATCCGTGTTACCTGTTGAAGATAGGGAGGGTCGATCTGGTCTGTATTGCTTTTGATAACAAGAGCTATTGAGGTATGTTTATAAAATAGTAAAAATACACCCGGTTTTTGGATGATGGATAAGTTACTGAGGTATTTTTATAAAATGTGTGCTATTTTTGTTGATATATTTTATTTGTAGGACCTGTTAATGTGGTTATTGGTAGCTTGGTATTGAAGGGGGTGTTTGTTTAATCTTATTTGGCCAACATATGAGCTTATTAAACTTTTAAAAAGCTCATCAGCTCACAATTTTGGGCTCATTAAATAAGACTAAACAAACACTTCGATTAAGATATTTGGGATATTAGTTAAATGATTTAATATGAGGAAATTAAGAGTCATATTTATTAAGGAGAAGTCGAGACGTGTTTTTAGTTTTATGAGGAATTAGTATGACCATTTAACACATCTTTCGGATTTGATTTCCTTTTGAAAGTATGCTTTTATCCGTATTATTACTCATTGCTGATCTAATTTTAATACAGATTTAGATCCTTATTCAGCCATGATATTGCATCAATGGGACGAGTCTGGAGTATGAAGGAAGCTATTTGAACACTAACTATTACTGCTTCGTCTGCTGTAAGAATGTCTTGAACTTTAATGTATTATATTTGTTTTAACCCGACATGATTTTTAAGTAACCATAAACTAAGCTTTATGGAAAACCTTAATCTGAAATAAAATTTTCGTGCAGGTCAATGAAAAGGTACACTGAAATTGCTGGTCTACGAAAAGGGGATCAAAGAATCACGTAAATTTGAAATCGCTTTGATCACGCGTCATGTTGGGTTGAAGTTCTTGGTGCATCAGTAAATTCCACGGTTACCTGTTCACAAGATCAGGTTGTGTCGGGAACAGGTAAAAAAAATTTCGGGTCAAATCAAGTGAATTCAAAAAAATAATTACTATTCTTCGCGTCAAAATGGGTCGGGCGGGCTGGGTTGACCTGTTATCATATTTGCAACACCGATTATGCGTTTCCTCAAACTTATTAAATAACCACACACATGAGGAGTACGGAAAACCATTGGCGTGCCCAACTACATCTAGGTTCTTAGAGAAAATGGTAAACGCAGTGAATCGGTGACGAGAACATCACCACATGATAAGGACACCTAAGTTGGTATGGTTACGCAACAAACATGGACAATTGAAATGCTGATTGACTTATGCTAAAGTTTGTAGTTAAGAACTTTATTATGTTGATTTACATTTGCAAGATCCTTAGCTTAATGTATACATCTTTTTCTCTTTTTTAGGTGATCATCAGGTCAACAATTTCAAGTGATGCTATACTTCTGAAATCTGAAAAGTTTTCGGTATCTGAGTCTCCAGTTACGATATCAGGGAATCTC
Source organism: Artemisia argyi (assembly GCA_030686995.1). Taxonomy (NCBI): domain Eukaryota; kingdom Viridiplantae; phylum Streptophyta; class Magnoliopsida; order Asterales; family Asteraceae; genus Artemisia; species Artemisia argyi. The sequence continues at coordinate 11,648 of JARVZY010009683.1, forward strand.
TCATCCGGAACCTCATCAGCTTTTTGACTCTCAGGTAAGCGTTTATTACCTGTAAGTATTATTTCCAGTTGAAAGAAGGAAAATTGCTTCTGCTGACTACTACCTTTATTGCCATACTTTTGTGTATAACTAATTCTGTAATTTACACTAAAATGGCAGCAACTGGAAACTCAAATCTGATATATAAAGAAACTAGGAAAATGATAGTACGCCAAGGAGAAACTATCAGTATACGTGGCCTAAAACCTACGCCTAGCGGCAAGATAATTGAGGCCACGACATATTGGAAATGGGTAACAAGAAATGTGTCACAACCTGTAACTCAGGGTAATGGCATACAAGCGAACATCTTCATATAAAGAATACATATTTGATTACTTGGTAGGCAGCTACGAGAGCTTCATCAAATTAGGCCTTAGGATTAGACTTGGTGAAACGCATGAAATGGCTATATCTACATCTGTATGATGTGCATCATTGATATGGAAACAATGATACTTTATAAGAAATTTGGTATGATAATAATGATAGATGAATGATAACAAACATTGGAGATCCTGCTTAGATTAATATATATTCCCTTTGTATATTTGACACAACAAATCCTCTATCAATAAATAGTCGTCGTTCTGAAAAAGCATAAAAACGGCTAAAAATGATCAACCGAAGAAATAGAAAATAAATATTGTTAGAGTTATAACTAACTCGGTCTCATTATTTTGCAGGTTTCAGGTTTCATGTTAGCAGTTGTGCAGACAGAACAACGTGAGTCTTTAGAAAATGAAAAGCTAGCTTCAGGAATGTATTTTGATAACAAGTGTGTCCAACTTTAGCTTTACATATTTTGCTGTAGTTATAAACTTTCATGTCTATTTGACCAGTATCTGTATACATATTTGATGTAGTATTTCTGTCACTTTTGCCAAGAGCTTTGTGCTTGAGTATTTCTATTTAACTAGAACCATGCTCCAAACAGCCTGTCGCAACACGATTACCATACACAAACTTAAAACAAACCTTATATGGAAACGCTAACGGGCTTGAAAGATACGAAAAATATCATGCAACTATTAATGACGTGGAAACGACGCCCCGCCGCAACGCGGCGGTCCGTCGCCCACCTCGTTTATAGAAAAGTATGCAGCTACGAATAAACACGTGTGTAACATAAACAATAACAAGTAAGGGGTGCCCGCTGCGTTGCAGCGGGTATTTAAAAAAAAAAAAAAAGAAAGAAAGAAAAATTAACATTTTATGATAATTTTGGTACATATATATATTTTTTGAAAGTTAAAGGTAGTGCAACAATTGATGAAAGGAGCAAATATGTTATAGTTAAGCCAAAAGTGTGGATAAGGGTTTGTAATATAATGCAAATATCGTGTGAGTGTGGGCTAAATATTGTGAAAATTTGACTTGCTATCTTGAATCCTAATATGAAACTAATAATCAACGCTGAAATATGCTATTTGTGCAACACCCTTTGGGCTTAACATTATGAAACAAAGAAACCCATCAAGAAGCCCAACAGAAAATAGTTTTTTAATGCACTGCGCTCAAAGCAGTGCCCTATAATATATATAGAAAATAACAAATAAGTCGAACGTAACACAAAAACAGCGACAACAAATAAACCCCGCTGCAACACGCTGGTTATTTCCCAATGTTTACTAACAAATCTAAATGTTCTAGACTTCTAGCTAGCTCTATTTTCCAATGGATAGCACATGTTTGGTGTGACACTAAACCGGGTTTGCTTTGACATATTCGAGTTGTCAGGTTGGTATGACATGTACATTTAAAAGACATTGGACAAGAGAAAAGAAATAATAATAATAATAATAATAATAATAATAGTTTATGTGTATTTATTAAACACAATAATTTCTTAAATTATGTTAATTTTCTTATAAAACAATATTAAATATGGTAAATGAAAGTAAATCAGGAAATTGTTAATTTCAATTAACATTCAAACATGACAACTTTGTTTATTAAATGATTTTAATTGTGTACCACCATAGCACAAATTAGAAAAAGCCAATAATAATAATAATAATAAAAAAAAAAAAAAAAAAAAAAAAAAAAAAAAATTTCGAGACCCACCGTAGTTCTATACGTGCGCATGTATAACCCGTTTATTAGCCGCGTAACCTGTCTGCCCAACCCGCCAACTTTGTATTGGTTAAACAAGTTAACAAACAACCCCCCTTAGCCAAACAGCCCATAAATTAGTCTTTTAAGACTAGAGGAGTTTTAGTTTTGACTTTGCCAATTTGTTGAATCATTCCGGTATCACTTTCTTTTAATTACGTCTCTTAATTATTAACTGATATGTATTTAGTGTTCTTTGATTAGTTTCTTAATATATATATATATATATATATATATATATATATATATATATATATATATATATATATATATATATATATATATATATATATACAATTTGTATAGTTGTTGGCAAATGATTGTTATGAAAAAATGACCAAGAGGATAGGCGGTCTAACAGAGTATTGTTTTTGACCCTTTTCCTAGCCACCCCTAAATGTGTACCTAGTGTGATTTGAATTTTGAGACCTCTTGCTAGGAAGTTAGGTGACTCGGTGCTAGGCCATTTTTTGATGTTTCATAAGATTATAAACTATATTGCCAAACATCATGGTCAAATTTGAGATTTTAGGAAAGTTGCAGAATTTATTTTAGAAGAATAGATTCTTGAATTTGTCAAAATCGAGCTTCTGATCTTTTTGACAAACGAGAAAATGACTCATATCACATTTCTTGGTGATTGTCGTTCTTTATGTATGCTTTATACTTGTTAACTGAGTTGGATTCTTTTGTGGAATGAATCTTTTCTTGTGTTTGTATATTCGCGCTTGATATCCTTTTCATTAGTGACTTGCGGTGTTAAGTTTACACATAACACATGCATGTTGTTTCAATGGCTTTTACTAATTGTTTTCGTGTGATCAGGAATGTTATATGGTCTGTGACACGGATTGTCAAATCGCTTGGATTCATTGGCATTCTGTAAATAATTTGTTGTTATGGCTTCGGATCACAAAGGTTCTGAATCGTGTTTTGTTTATCTGTCAACTATGGTTTGAATTATACTGTTTCTGATAATAATCTTATTTACTTGCAGGGATTGCTGTTGTACTAATGGGTGTGAGTGGTGCCGGCAAATCGTGAGTTTCATCCTCCTTGTCTTAAACAGTTAAATTTAATCACCATTTCTTGCTTATGCACCTTATTTTAGTCAATGCCCCCTTACCCTTTCGCTATGATCATATTATTGTATCTTGCTGATGTACTTCTCCTGTTTTGGATGTCAATTTTATAAGTTATCTTTAATGTTCGTATGTGTAGCTTCTATATGTTTGTACACTTAAAAGGAAAAGCAATATATGGTAAGACAAAAAAAAGTAGAGTTTATGTATCATGTCCGCTACATTGAAACAATTAAAATGAAAAGGGCATTGTCTTTTAGCAACTTTGTAAAACCTATGTATTGGGATTAATGGAAAGTCATAAGCTTTAGTAGTGCTTTACCATCTCTCTGTATAGTTTAGTACTTTAGTTTATTTCTCCATTTCCTTTGCTGAAAGTGCTTAGTAAAAGCTCTTAATTCTCGGTTTTTATGTAGAACTATAGGAGAACTGCTTGGGAAAAGTCTAAATTGTAGCTTTATCGATGCTGATGATTTCCATCCGCAATCAAATAAAGGTACAATATTTCAAATATTCATTTTCCCGTATCTTTATTGTTTTTGTAATGATCATGGTCATTTGTGAAACTAGCAATATATCTAATAAAACAGAGAAGATGAAGAACGGGATCCCTTTATCAGACCAAGACCGAACCCCATGGCTTGAAACACTTCGGGATATTGTAAAAGATAACTTAGTCAGTGGCAAGACTGTAATTCTTGGGTGTTCTGCCCTCCAAAAGCACTACAGAGACATTCTTAGGTCTGCTGATCCAAATTATCAAGAGGGTGTACATGATACGTGTTTTGTGAAGTTTGTTTTGTTGGATGTTGGAGTTAGTGTACTTTTGGAGCGGGTACAGAAAAGAGCTGCTGAAGGGAAGCATTTCATGCCAGCTGAACTGCTGCAATCTCAGATGGATTTGCTTATGGTTGATGATTCTGAAGGGATAATTAAAGTTGATGCATCTTCGAGTCCTGAAGCTATTGTGGACTGTATAAAAATGTCGTTTTTCTCATGAAGAATGGCATCAAGATTAGTTGTCATTTGCGTATAGATATTCTTGTTGTATTGTTATACTTTTGTAACTTTTAATAAGAAACTACATGTCACAAAATAAGCTATTTAAATACAAACTTTGTATAAGGATATACCAATAAGATCAGATGTGTGGATGGTGCAAAGATTGTAAGTTTATCCGAGACTGATCATGTGAATGGTTGGGGGTCATCTGGTGCCTCATGAACTGCTGGTTTCGTGTTTGGTTTTTTGTAGACTCATTTGAGTGATATCATGTACTCGTATTTGTCTGTAGTTAGCCGATTCTTTTTTATCTCTTGAGTTGCATGGTTTCTCGAATATGGTTTCATATCTTAAGGCACTTTGGGTTGGCTTAAACAAGAGGTTCATGAATATCAAAAGAATTATCAGAACATCATTAACATTTTATTGTCTTTTCTTTTTTCTACTAATGATAAATTCCAGATAAACTTTAGATGAGACATACTACACTCGGGTGAGGCATGAGTGTCTACATTGTACCTCATTCCTACATCGCTCTGGCGAGATTATGTATAATTCCTGTTCGACTTGTTTAGATCAATCATATAATATCACTTTGACCAACATATATTGGGCACAATATAGTCTTTGTACAAAGATGTTCAACTTGGACAGTCCAAGTATTGGCCCTTGGGCAGTTGGGCTATCACGGATTGGAAGACAATGCATCTTTTGCTTACTGAAATTTATCACTTCATCTCAATATCTCGTAGCTTTCAAAATGTGCTAGGAAGGTGATTTTCATCTAAACTACTTCATTTATCTCAAAAAAAGTGTTCACATTACCATTTAAATTAGATGTGCTAAAATGAATGTTTAGTTTGTATTTAAAAAAATAAGAATAGATTTTAGTTAGAATAAATAATATTTGATTAATATACTTAAGTGAGTTTTTTAAAGACTTTGTGTATTTTTAAAATGTACATTTATTTTGAGAATGAGATTGTATCAGTTTTTGGTCTTGAATTAAAAAAAAATATATTTTTTTATTTCATTTATCTAAGTAAAAAGTGCTAATTTTAAATGTTTAATTGTTAAGAAAGTTTTTAAAATGGTCAAGGCAGAATATCATTGATTCACAATTAATAATTTTGCAAAGACATACGCATTCTGAAAATGCACACTAAAACCAAAACGCGAAATGTAATATGTTTTATGTTTTACTAGTAGTTATTTTTACAGGTAGCTTAAAACGGAGGTTACACCATTTAGTCATTTACTTCATATATCAAGGAGGTGGTCGACTAGTGGCTGAGACCATCAATGGGATATTTATATCTTTTATATTCCATTAGATATTTTAACATGTTATGATAATCATTTTATTAGATATTCTAGATGACTAGCTCTAAATATCAAAGCCACGTGTAAAAAGAAGAAGCAATGAGACATGTACGTACACCACGTATCATAGTTGTGCAACGCGGCATCAAACCCACCGTACCCTAAGCAAATCTATATAAACACCTTTGCTAACCAGCTCTATCTCAAGCATCATATCCATCTTAATTCATTTCACAACAAAAGAAAAGATAAGAAAAAAATGCAGACAGCGAAAAATGCAGCAGCTTCCGTCAAGGAGACAGCGGCAAACATTGGTGCCTCGGCTAAGTCCGGCATGGAAAAGACCAAAGCCACCCTCCAAGAAAAGGTTCATTACTAATTAGCTTTCCATTATTATTATGTTACTTTTATATATAGTTTTTCATAGTCTATATATATAACCATAGCAAAAGTTATTGTTAGTTTTCTTGGTAATAACTCGATGAAAATCACTTTTTGTTGTTGCCTCATGCCTGGTTGGGTGGTTATGAACTATGTATTTATAAACTACTTTGTTGGTGTTTCTTATAATCAATTAACTCGAACATGAAAAGTATCCCTTCTTAAGGGTTTAGACATTTTTTTTTTTTTTTTTTTTTTTAAATATATAGTTAGATAACAAACTACTATATTTTATAGGTTCAATAGGTTGGTAAGTTGATTATGGTATTGTGTGTGTTTACTTCTACTTTCTATAAAAAGTTTGATTGTTAGATATACAGTTCTCATTTTTTAACATACAGTTATCATTTTCTAACAGGGTGAAAGGATGACAGCACACGACCCAACACAAAAAGAAATGGCAACAGCAAAGAAAGAAGAACGCATCAACCAAGCCGAATACCAAAAACAAATCGAACAAGACCAACACACAACACAGCGCCAAGCAACACAAGCCAACGCTACAGGCACCCACACTTACTCAACCACAGGAGCAACTGGTAACCCAATGGGGTCCCACCAAATGTCAGCTTTACCAGGACATGGGACTGGACAACCAGCTGGAAACGTTGTTGAAGGGGTTGTGAAGAGCCATCCTATTGGGAAGGATACAGGCTCTGGTACCACGTTGGCTGGACATAATTTGAATGCTGGTGGTGCTACTGGTGCTGAAGGGTATGGCACCGGTGGAGCTTATCGTTAAATGTTAAATGTGGTGTGTTATAGTTGTATTAAGGTTTTTCGTGGTGTGTGTTGTGGTCTTACCTTTGTGTTAATGTTTTGTCCGGGAACTTGTTTTAGTTGATTGTTTCCGTGGCTGTGTGTTAGGTTTGTGTTATGTTCCTTCTACATATATATGGAAGAGTTACACCTTTTATTTGTTTGTTTTTGTATTGTACTGTATCAATTTAGTATTTACTATCGAGCACTTCATGTTGTTTATAAAATCTTGGTGCGATTACGGGGTATACGATAGTCGTTGGTTAATGTTAGTTTACTTGCTATGCATGTAATACTAGAGCAAGAAAACAACTCGTTTCATAGGCATTACTATAAGTATATGAGCTCGCTCTTGATCAGACTACTATACGCGTTCCATAAATTGTGTGGAGAGCTTCCCATAACGTTAAAACACACGCATCTGACCTTGCTCGTACTCTACTCTGTGCTATCGTACCAAAAACATTGATAATAATTTAAGACTACAGATGGTCACTTCTCGGATACATATATATCCGCTCACCCTTTCTTATTCCTTCCGAGAGTCGCATCAAGAGGCTAAATATTTTTATTTTGCCGGGTATGCAATTACTTTTTTAGAGATGAGAGCCATCAAAAACCCTTGATTCTAGTTCGTGTTGGCGTATGTACCCTCCGAATTTAGGCCGTACAATTAAATACTCTCCGGGTCTATATCAAACAGGGCGTACTCAAATGTATTTAAACAAGGCAGACCAATATCTGAAGGGTTAGGAATGTCCGCATGACCTCAACCGTCCGGAGGTCATGACCATTCGGATAAACCAGTAAGTACACAAACCAAAGTACAAACAAGTACACCAAGTATATGATAATGGAGCACAAACTAGCAAACATTAAGGAACTAAGTACAAACCAGTCTGGCACTCCATATTGGAGGCCTATAAATAGAGAGGAAATCTTCACTTAAAGGTTAACTAATTTTCTCACTCTCTAAACTTCATATATACTTTCTTCCTCTAAAAACATATACTTACTCTCACGCCGGAGGTTGGTCCTGGGATACATTCCCGGGGCGAGACTAACGGACGTACCTGTTTTGCAGATATCCGAAGCAGCCCACTACCAACAAGGATCACCCCGAATCCGGAGGACTAATCCAGGGTCCGAGGGATTCATCTGGCTTGTCTGAAGTAGAAGCAAACTTTTACTTTAACAAATTGGCGCCATCCGTAGGACTCGTCATTCACTCTACCCGAACTTAGAAATGACAGGTCCTACTCCTACAACACCTGAAGGAAGCGGGAAAGACTCAGAAATAAACCCCAACAGCATAGAACAAATTCAGAACCATCTCACCGCATTAAAAGCTTTAATCCAACAACACAATGCCACAGGGGTAACACCGATTAAGCCTATTCAGCTCGACTTCGAAGACGAAGAACCCCAAGATACCGGAGCTCAGAAAGCAGAAGAGGAAACGACGGATGATCTTTCCAAGCCTTTCAAAGCAGCGTCCAAGAGTCCATTCACCCGAAGGATAATTGATTTTCCCGGACCTAAAAATGCAAAATACCTGATGCCTTCCCACATAAAGTTATATGATGGATCCACAGACCCGGACGATCATGTCACAAGATTCGAAGGAGCTGCCAACCAGGGTGCTTGGCCTATGCCCTTATGGTGTATGATGTTTCAACAAACTTTAGATGATGTCGCTAGAGGATGGTTCGATAGCCTTCCGCGGGGAAGTATCGACAATTGGGACACTCTATGTGAACAATTTGTGCAAAGATTTGCTCTGCGTAGAAAGTGTATCAGAGACCCCATGGAAATAACCAAGATTGTCCGGAAAGCCAATGAAGCCCTGTCGGAATTCAAGGAACGGTGGACCGACGAAGCTAGCCGTATTTCAGGGGTCCCGGAGGTAATGCAAATATCCTCTTTTATGGACGGATGTAAGTGTCCGGAGCTGGCAAAGAGGTTCTCAGAAAAAATTCCCCGGACAGTAACCAAGATGATGATGAGGGTAGATGACTTCATCCGTTCCGAAAGAGCATATCGGTTGACCGAATTACCAAGGGGAGAACGAACTGATAACTACAGAAAAGATTATCATCCTAACCCGTATAACCGAAACGACCAGAACATGCAACGATCCTCCTTCAGAGGGAATCGTAGAAGAGATATCCATCGAGAGGAGTTCCGGCCCCGACGAAATGATCACTATGCACCTTACGACCAAGCTAGAAACGAAAATCCAAACAAGAATGATTATAGAACGGACTACCGTCGCAATGATGGAAATCGGAGGGATGTCAGGCCCATAGACTTAAATGTACTCTCCAAAGCTCCCAAAGAAATCCTCGCAACTGAACACCATCTTAGGCTTCCGGCACCACCCCCATTGAGAGGAAGACCTGCCAGAGAAAACATGGATAAGTATTGCGACTACTACTGAGAAAAGGGTCACCTCACCAACGACTATCACAACCTGAAAGAACAACTTAAAAAAGCTATGGAGACAGGCAAACTGGACCACCTAATCAGAGACGTCCGGCAAAGGGAGAGAGTACCTCTAAGAAATAACAATCACACCAACCAAGGTCGAATCATCAATATGATCCGATATCCGAGAGAGAAAATATAAGCGAAAAATCATGGATCAAGAAGAAGAATGGATGAATACTCCTATAAGTTTCCCTCCAATACTCCCCGGAGATGCTTCCGAAGAACCACTAATAATTGAAGCAGAGATCGAGGGATACACTGTACGTAGGGTATATGTAGACCAAGGCGCTTTGATAGAAGTAATGTATGAACATTGCTTTCTAAATCTTGACTCCCCTCCATCCAATCCCGACTGACAAAAACAAACACGCCGCTAGTTGGATTCACTGGAGAAGCGATAAATCCGTTGGGCAAACTAGAACTAGAGGTGTGCTTCGGAAACGAAGGACTATGTCGTCGGAAAACTATGAAATTTGCAATAGTAAGATCCCCCTCCCCCTACAACGTAATACTGGGACGTTCCGGAATCAAGAAGTTAAGAGCTATCCCTTCGACAATACATGCCATGATGAAATTCCCAACACCAAGAGGTATCGCCACTTTGGTCACCCGATCAGTCATCATATCGGAATGCAGAAAGCTGGAAGAAAAATTCTTGCTGGAAAAAGAAACTAAGGTTGAAAGTCTTCCGGCGCCCACAATAGAAGAAAGAACAACGGAAAGCGAAGAAATACTGGCTCATCCGGCATACCCAGAGCAACTGGTGACAATAGGAAAAAATTTCTCAAAAGAAGGAAGAAGGCAGCTAATAACGTTACTCAAGAACAGCCGGGACGTTTTCGCATGGGAACCTTCGGACATGACTGGTGTCCCCCGATGGGCAGCCGAGCATAAACTTAATGTAAATGTCCAAGACAAGCCTATTGCACCAAAGAAGAGGTTCTTTTCGGAAGAAAAGAATCAAGCTATAAACAAGGACGTAGAAGAGTGGTTAAAATCCGCAATAATCAGACCCGTTCGATATCCAACCTGGATATCTAACCCCGTGTTGGTAAAAAACCGGATGAGAGTTGGAGGATGTGCATTGATTTCAAGAACCTCAACTCATCATGTTGCAAAGACTACTATCCGTTGCCTGAAATAGATTGGAAGATCGAATCAGTAATGGGGTTTCGATACAAATGTTTCCTAGATGCTTACAAAGGATATCATCAAGTACAAATGGCAAAGGAAGACGAGGAGAAAACAGCCTTTTATACCGATCATGGGACATACTGTTACGTCAAAATGCCATTCGGATTGAAAAATGTCAGAGCGACCTATCAAAAACTAGTAGACTCCGCCTTTCGGACGCAAATTGGCCGAAACTTGGAAGTATATGTGGACGACATGGTCATCAAAAGCCAATCAGAGAAAGAGCTTTTAGCCGATATAGCAGAAACATTTGACAATCTCCGAGGGATCAATATGAAACTAAATCCCAAGAAGTGTTCCTTCGGAGTGGAAGAAGGTAAATTCCTCGGATATATGGTGACCTCCGAAGGGATCAGGGCAAACCCCAAGAAAACCAAAGCAATTGCCGATATGCAATCACCAAAATCATTGAAGGAGATGCAAAGCTTAAATGGTAAACTAGCGGCACTAAACCGTTTCTTATCAAAATCTGCCGAAAGATCCCTACCCTTCTTTGAAACATTAAAAAACATCACCAAAGACAATAAGGAGAAATACCAATGGACGGAGGAAGATGAAAAAGCTTTTCAAGAAATGAAGAAGATGATCCTAGAGCTACCATGCTTAACGACGCCGAAATCAAAGGAAGACATGTATCTATATCTATCGGCCGCAATGGAGGCGATAAGTGGGGTAATGTTGGTCGAAAGGGAAGGACGGCAGATCCCAGTTCATTACGTAAGCCGAACGTTGCATGAGGCCGAAAAAAGGTATGCTCCGGTTGAAAAATTGGCTTTAACACTGCTACATCTGTCTAGAAGACTAAGGCGATATTTCGAAGCTCACCCTATCAAAGTCATAACGGACCATCCTATCAAGCAAGTACTAAACCGAGCTGAATCTTCCAGACGGTTAGCCAAATACACGGTAGAACTAGGAGCCTACAACATTACCTATGTACCTAGAAATGCCGTCAAGGGACAAGTGTTGGCCAATTTCATCAATGAAGTACCCATCGGTACCGCCTATCCTGATCCAAAAAGGAGGGGCAAGGAGATATGCAACATCTCCCAAACCGGAGAGTGGATCTTGTACACTGATGGAGCTTCCAGCAGAAAGGGTTCCGGAGCGGGGCTAGTACTAATTAGTCCGGAAAAAGAAGAATATACTTATGCCCTCAGATTGAACTTTGAAGCTACTAATAACGGAGCAGAATACGAAGCACTCCTTGCCGGACTACGAATCGCAAGGGAAATGCATATAGAAGCACTGGACGTTCGAGTGGACTCAAACCTGGTGGCAAGTCAAATTAACGGAGAGTTTACTGCGTACACGGAAAGCATGACCAAATACCTCGCTAAAGCCAAAGAATATATCGCTTGCTTCAAACACTTTAAGATAAAGAATATTCCGAGGGCACAAAACCAAAAAGCAGACGTACTAAGCAAGTTGGCATCCGTAGCGTTCAACCACTTAACAAAAGAAATATTAGTTTTTTTACCCAAAAAAAAAAAAGAAATATTAGTGGAAGTATTAGAGAAACCATCCACTAAGGAAGAGGTAATCAACGCATTAGTAGAAGAAGAAGAGGAAAACTGGATGTCGCCCATACTCCGATGCTTAAAAGAAGGGATATGGCCGGAGGATCTAAACGAAGCCAGAACCCTTCATACGAAAATAAGCCATTATACACTAATCGACGATGTACTATTCAAAAAATCCTATCTAGGACCAATGCTGCGGTGCGTAGGACCTCTCCAGGCCAATTATGTCATCCGAGAGGTACACGAAGGAGCGTGTGGCATGCACTCTAGACCACGATCCGTCGTAGCTAAACTTATGAGGCAAGGCTATTACTGGCCAACCATGCACCGGGATGCCAGGGAAGTTATCCAGAAATGTGACTCATGTCAAATACATGCTCCAGTTCCTAAGTTACCAAAAACAATGCTAACTTCCGTCATGGCTCCATGGCCATTCTTCCAATGGGCAATAGACGTGTTAGGACCTTTAACCGAAGCTCCAGGGAAGGTCAAATATGTAATCGTAGCCATTGACTACTTTACCAAGTGGATGGAAGCAAAGCCCCTAGCCAAAACAACCGGAAAGGAAGTGAAAAAATTCGTGTGGGATAACATCGTCTGCAGGTTCGGATTACCTAAGATAATTGTTACGGAAAATGGAAGCAATTTTGTAGGAGATCCATTCAAAAGTTGGAGCGAAAGATTGAATATCGCACAAATCAACACGGCCGTAGCCCATCCTCAAGCCAACGGATTGATGGAGAGAGCAAACAAAAGCCTAATGAAAGGATTCAAGTCACGGCTCGGAAAGGAAAGATCCGGATGGGTAGATGAATTACCAAACATATTATGGGCGTTCCGTACCACCCTAAAAACTAGCAATGGAGAGACTCCCTTTAGCCTGACCTACGGAAGCGAAGCGGTCATCCCAGCGGAAATCGGTATGCCCACCTTTCGGACCATGATGGCAAACGCAGAAGACAACGACGATGAGATCGGTTTAAACCTAAATTTGTTGGAAGAAAAGCGAGAAATGGCAGCAATAAGGGAAGCCAAATACAAAAAGAAGGTAGAGCAGTACTACAACCGAAGGGTTAGACCTGAAGCGTTCAAGGTGAGAGACTTTGTGTATCAGAAGAATGAAGCCAGCAGGGTGGAAGATCAAGGAAAATTAGGGCCAAACTGGGAAGGTCCCTACCGGATAACGGAAGCCTACCAGCATGGTACGTACAAGCTGCAAACCATGGACGACATAGAAGTACCTCGAACCTGGCATGCAATCAATTTAAAAAAGTGTTTTATGTAATCAATTATTCCGATAGACTTATTGTAAGGCATGAGCCATTTTCCTGTCATCAATAAAACATCCTATGCAGTTGGGCCATAAGAAAAGTTGTTTTTATCTAAACGTCAAACTACCTAGTAAGGGAAAAGCCCCAAGTGGGTATAATCCGAGGCCAAGAGCCGAAGGACACAAGTTGTCCGATATAATAAAACCCCAAGTGGGTATAATCTAAGGCCAAGAGCCAAAGGACATAAGTTGTCCGATATAATAAAACCCCAAGCGGGTATAATCTAAGGCCAAGAGCCGAAGGACACAAGTTGTCCAGTATAACAAAACCCCAAGTGGGTATAACCTAAGGCCAAAAGCCGAAAGACACAAGTTGTCCGGTATAATAAAACCCCCAGATGGGTATAATCTAAGGCCAAGAGCCGAAGGACACAAGTTGTCCAGTGTAACAAAACCCCAAGTGGGTATAACCTAAGGCCAAAACCCGAAAGACACAAATTGTCTGGTATAATAAAACCCCCAGATGGGTATAATCTAAGGCCAAGATACGGAGGAAACAGGTTGTCCAATAAATTAAACTCAGAC
>JARVZY010009684.1:0-25477 GCA_030686995.1 Artemisia argyi
TCACGTGAAAGCCTTCAATTTTTTTGTGATGCTATTATTCAGATATACAGTCGAGATTACCTACGTAGGCCAACAAGCCATGATATTGCATGTTTGTATGAAGCACACGAAGCTCGACATCACATTCCGGGTATGATCGGTAGCCTAGATTGCACACATTTCGATTGGAGGAATTGGCCAATCGAATTGAGGGGTCAATATAAAAGGGGTGATCATCGATACCCCACGATTATGATGGAGGCAGTGGCGTCTCAAGATTTGTGGATATGGCACGCGTTCTTTGGACCGCCGGGTTCAAACAATGATATTAATGTTGTGATGCAATCTCCGCTATTCCTCACCGAGCGTAATGGTACGGCACCTAAGTGCCCATTTGTTGTGAATGGTCATACATACAAGCGTGGCTACTATCTTTGTGATGGCATATATCCTTCATGGTCTACTTTTGTTAAAGCGTTCAAATTTCCTACCGACCCGCAAGAGAGAAAGTTCAAAAAACTACAAGAGTCGGCTCGAAAGGATGTTGAACGGGCATTTGGTGTTCTCAAGCAAAGATGGGGTGTACTGAGACGACTCTTACGGCCGTACACAGTAGCCAGAATTAGTAAAATGGTTTATACATGTGTGATATTGCACAACATGATTCTACATGAATCTGGTAACGCAATATCCCCCGTTCATATTCGGGATCCTCCGATCGAACCGGTGTTTGACGACGAAGCCTTAGACGAGATACGAAATGAGAACACACATTTTCGTCTCCGATTTGATCTTATGGAGCATATTCACGCTCAACAATTACCATACCTTGAGGTGGACGATGAAGCGGATGAAGTTTAGTTTTTTAGTATTATGTAATGTTATTTTATGTTTTTTAATATTATTATGTAATGTTTATTTATTTTAATGAAATTTTAGTTTTTAAATAAATTTTAATAGAATTTAAAAAAAAAAAAAAAAAAAAGTGAGTGAAGGGTGAGTGAAGGTGCCGCCTCCAAAAATGAAGTGAGTGAAAGGTGAGTGAAGGAAAAAGTGGGAGATGATGTGGCGCAAGGGGATTGGTTGTGAGTGAGTGAAGGGGAGAGGAGTGAGTGATGCACTCCCCCCACCCTTATCTATATAATTCATTTTGACAATTTTATATGTAACAAGCATACTAAATTATCCAGTAAGTACAATATCACATCTCGTTTACTATTAGGATCACACACTCGCTGATACAATTTCTCGTTTTTTATTTATAACCATGAATTGTATAAGATTTGTCCATATGGATGCCACTTTGTTTATAAAAACATAGAAATGAATTTAAGGAAAGTGAAGCACATACCTTACCAGGAGCATCCCTCTGACCTGTTGAACCCCCACTTCGATGCGACTTTGATGCTCCATGAGATGCAGGCATTCCTCCGAAACCATATTTTTTCATCACACCCTGGGCACCACATAACAGTTAATTTGACTTGAGTATAACTCTAAACCCGTCTAATTTACTGAGCAATTTTTTTATTTTTTTAAATTATCACTAAAGAAACCAGTAAACACAAAACAAGATATCAGTGTTTTCACCTGAAAACCCTTTCCTTTAGTGATTCCAGTTACGTCAACGTATTGTCCAGGGACAAAATGACGAACTCCGATTTGAGTGCCAAGCGGAAGTAGAGCATCCTCAGTCACGGGAAACTCTCTCAACTTCCTCTTAAGAGGAACACCTTGTGCTCTGAAGTGTCCCACTTCTGGTTTAGTCAAATGTTTCTCCTTTTTATGCCCGCAACCAATCTAATTACCAGAGAGAAAAAAAAATCATCAAATAATAACAGATCAACATGTTTCGATGCCTACCTTCAACTTAATAACAAGAATATACATGGATACTGCATACAAAAGTAAGAGTAGTAGTTTTGGCTGCAATGATGATAAATGAACATCTTCAAGTGATGATTTTAGTACTAAAAGTGATAAGGTATTGCTTTCAATAGATTACTAACACATTGAGATATGGCACTTAGTTATTTAGATTTATTAAAACTTTTAGAGAGAAAAAGAGAAAAAAAAAAAAAAAAAAAAAAAAACCCTTCCCTTCCATGTTCCAAATCATCCCACTTTCGTATCAAAATGTAATATATATATATATATATATATATATATATATATATATATATATATATATATATATATATATATTAGGATCAAATGAGAAGAAAACTTAAAATGAGAAGGATGAGAAATAACTATAACCACACATTTAAGATGCATCGACTTAAATTAGATGCATCCATAATCTTTTAGATGCACCATAATATATTTTCTAGCAAAAAATTAGATGCATATGCATATATTATATGCATTTCATCAAGTTAGACAAATCCTATACATTTTTCGTCCTCTGCTGGTCAAATTTGTTGTTAGTACTACTTTGCATTGTTTTCACTTCAAATTACTTTTCGGAACTAATTTGGATGCATCTAAATGAATAGAGATGCATCTTAATCAAGTCGATCCATCTCAAATGTGTGGTTATAGTTATTTCTCATTTTAAGTTTTCTTCTCACTGGATCCTTACCCATATATATATATATATATATATATATATATATATATATATATATATATATATATACAATCCTTACTATGGGCTAAAAGAACCAGTCAAGTTTCTGACATGATAATACAACGCTTAAAGTTTTTTTCATAAAGAAAAGTCTAACCAACAATGCCTAAGTATGTTCTGATTTGATTTACAAACCTCAACCTTGTGTATAAGATCTCCCCACAAAGAAGTTCACATTAATGGATTTTGTATGCCAACACTACTAAAAATAATAATTAATGCTACCGTAAATTCGATCAGCAGAGAATAGAAGAACTAATATGAACATCACCACTATTATCATTTCTAGTCTATGTATCACTTGTATTAGTACTGCTATTCCCCGCGATGAATATACGAGGTTTTGTGTTACTACTTTAGAATGTTAACAAGCATGGTTGCAAAAAGCGGTAGGCGCTAGTCGGGCAGTCAACTAATCGGCCGAGAAAGGGGGCCTAGGCGGATTGGACTTTTCTATATATAAAATTTTAAAATTATATGTATATTGATATATTTTTAGCATAAATAAATGAGTCTAAAAAAAAAGATTGGGTGTTGGGCTTCAACAATTAGGGTTTTTTTAAGGTAAAGTCTCATTTTTCTTTTCTAGTCACCATCTCATGTCTTTCATGATCTTTTCTTATCATCTTTTTCATCTTCAACAATTAAATCACAAACTTTATTCTTACACACCAGTTAACAAGATCCGACCAATTGAAAGAAAAAACCTAATTTAAAATTTAAAAACCGTGTTGACCGCTTTTTCGGCCACCTAGTGTAAAATCTAGGCGGCCGCCTAGGCCGCTTTTTACAACACTGTTAACAATCAATATACACAAATATGCTTATGTGAAAGAAATTATACAAAAAATCAAGGTTTTTACATGAATACGTGGAAATACTTTAAAGGTTGAATTAGATTATACATAACATCATATTCTTTTGAATATACTTAAGAAAACAATCCATATATTACTTAGAACCTCTAGTAAGGATTTGTTAGTCTTGTGCATTTTATTTTGTGTAAATTACTTAGCATACTTGGATATAAATTCTCATATAGTACAATCATAAAGTAATCAAAATTTCCAAATAAACTTCTAATCTAGATCTAAAGAACAAATATACTACAGCAATCGTAAAACCATATTTTAGCACATTGAACTTCTCCACTAAATCATGTTATAGCTTGCCAGTCTGGCTCAACTTCAAAGCAAGCTTAAGAAAGCCTACTCAGTTACTAACAACTCATTACTTTAGATTCAGAAAAACTAAGTAGATACCAAAAGGCTCAGTAGTTAGTGTGTGCAATCAAATAAACACACTACCCCCCTTCAACAAGTTTAAGAACACCCCTCCATGCGGCCATAGATGTAGTCATGTGGATCTTTAGAGGATCATAATGCAATATGGTACTGTACTAATTGTTAGAGTTCACAAGCCATAGAAATTTCCATATGTTGTCAGCTTAGCTTCTTATAGCCTATTTAACACATCATATAGGGAGTATAGTATAGCATATCTCTAGAGAACCTGTAAGAGCAACTTATATGACTGAAAATCTATCTATATCTATACTACTATTTAGATCTCGGCTTAAGAGACCTTAACAAACAATAAACATTTCCCAGCGTACACCGATTTAGTACACTTTCAATTTTTGAATCCGTGAACTGACCCAACTTCTTTTTCACAATAACTTATCAAAACATAGATTTTTTTCCTCTAATCCTCTTCATAACTGGAGTAGTTTCCTTAAGACTTAAGTTATGACCGGTAATCTCTTTCTAAAAGTCGAAATATTGCACAAAATTTCAACTTCTTAGTTTGAAAAAGAAAAGTTGAATACCTTAAAAGTTACATACTTGTCCATTTACCCTATTTGATGATATGCACTAACTTCTGTATCCTCCACTTACAATAATTGAATCCCAAGCCTCGAAATGCATACAGTTAGTTTGGCAATGCATACAATTTGTTTGGCCAACCAATCTATTGGGTCTATGAGCTATGACCACCGCCACCAGAGCCTGCAAGGTGTGCTACCGCACAAGGCCTCAAATTATATATCCCTTTATATATTTTAGGGCCTCAAAATTTACTTTCAATTTCAAATTGTTAACAATATATGAAATTATGTTCTAAATATTTGTTAAACTTATCTTAAAGTAGTCCAGATTGACGAAGAACTCATTAAAATTTAAAGCTAGATGATTACAATAAATCTTTATCGTCATATTTAGGCATCATGCAAAATTTCGCACAGGGCATCCGCTAACTCAACTACAGCACTGACCGCCACACAGACTCAGACCGGTTTAAAAAACTCTTTAGAACTTTGTCAACTTATTTTTACTAAGAGCTACAAACTCCTGCAAGTTGCTCTCCGAACTTTAAATAAATAAGTACTATGATAAACCTATTCATTTCGCGACCAAATGCATCAATCAAACAATCGAACCTTTCGCAAAGAATAGCTGATAATATGCATTAATTTATCTATTCTCCGTTTGCAATAATATAATTTTGTATTTATCCCAAGCTGTGTGTTTGGCAAAACTGGCTGCAGCTTATAGAAGCTGGAGCCCTTGTAGTCGCTTTTGATTTAGGAGCTTATTTTGTTATGAAGCTCTTATAAGCTTTGTCATTCAAGTATTCAACCAAAGGCTTATTGTTATTGACAACCCCCTACACATAGCACCCTAACCATACACATGTATAGTCCATTTTCAAACAGCATGAAACATCTATGCTTCTAAATTAGCTTATTAAGCCAGCTTATAGCCTTATTAGATTTTTGAAAAGCTGATAACCTAACTTTTTAGAGCTTACGAGCTTATCAACTTAAGCTTATTTCCTCAAATAAGCCACAAGTTGACCTTGATAAGCTCTTAAAAGTGAGGTTACCAGCTTTTCAAAAACCAAATAAACCCATAATCCGGCTTA
This sequence comes from Artemisia argyi, assembly GCA_030686995.1. Lineage (NCBI taxonomy): Eukaryota > Viridiplantae > Streptophyta > Magnoliopsida > Asterales > Asteraceae > Artemisia > Artemisia argyi. The sequence continues at coordinate 5,537 of JARVZY010009684.1, forward strand.
ACAAGCTAATCCAAACACCAAGGCCATGTTTGCTATACCCACAGAATGTAGCATTTATTTTCATAAAGCATTTAGTAAGTTTGGCAACAAGTCACAGCTGTAACTCTAAACTATAAAATGTCATCCTAAAAACTAAACACTAACTGCTTCTTAACGTTGTCAAACAAGCATACAACACTAAACGCTAACTGCTTCTTAACGTTGTCAAACAAGAATACAACACTAAACGCTAACTGTTTCCTAAAGTTGTCAAACAAGCATACAACACTAAACGCGCGTTCGCAAATATCACGATTCCTATTCATTTCGCAACCAAAAAAACCACACTTTTCGACAAAAAAAAAACCCAAACCTGTAACGCGGTAATGCCCTCTTTTTCGGGAGTCTTAACTTGCGAAACAACATTGTCATCTACCCAAAGAACAGTAATAGGAACTCTAGCACCCCATTTATCCCAAAGTGCAGTCATCCCACATTTCACAGCAATGACACCTGTCCTTTTAGAATCAGCTGTCATCACCTTCTTTTTGGCTTCTATTATTCTCTCATTCAAGCTTTCATTACTAGCCAAAGCTTCTGAACTGAATCTTTTTACAAAATGGGTTGTTATGGAAAATGATGAAATGGGTGTTTGTGTATGGGTTAGGGTGAGGGTTTTTCGGAGGTGGGAAATGAGGCCTCGTGAGAGTGACGTCATGGTTGGTGATGGGTTGTTATGGAATGGTTGTGATCATGGAAGAAAAGGGTATTTCGGCTGGTGAGGGTTTGGGGACGATGGTGGTAATGGTGTTTAGGGTTTTTAGATTTGAAATGGTTTATGACCCTTTGAGATCTTGGGTTATGCTAGTTGGTCCTTACTCCTTACAACACTATTTTACTTCTTACAAGTTAAATACGATATCCTATCCTATGTTCTCGAGTATCACTTAACGAATGAAAGAAAGTAAAGAAAATGAATTGGAACAAAAATGTTGCGTTCTCGAGTAGGGGTGAGCATCGTGTCAAAATCGACCCTACCCGACCAGACACAACCCGAAACCAAAATTCCCCCAAAACCCAACCTGAAACCGAACCAAAACTTACTCGGGTCGGTTCGGTTCTGTTGGGTTTAGTCGGTTTTTGTCGAGTTTAGTCGGTTTAGAGTTCCAGTTCTCATTAAGGATTTGTTCATATATGTGAATTCGTGTTTTCGGCCTGACATTGATGATGTTATCGTGGAATCTCTATGCACCACATAACTAAGGGTTTTCATGACACAGATTGGTTGCAACACATGTATAGATTAAATTTGTAACGATAATGCTTTACATTATCAAACATTAGTCTTGGGTAAATCAATTTTATGCGGACTTGATTGTGTGGTGTAAAATGCAAGTGTGTTTTGTACCAAACACCGTGTCTGAGTACGAATATAAATATTTTTGGCACAGTTATTAATAGATTTTTTTTTTCTTTCTAGTTAGGCTATACAAGAAGCATCAACAGGACATGCTAATGTTTGGTTGAGGGGGATGGGAAAATCGATATAAAGTTATGTATGTTGGTTGGAGGAGGATCTCGCTACGAAGTATGCCTAGATTAAAAGGCCACATGCAGAACCCTGGTGAACCAATTGTGCAGCCTACATCATTTTGGATGGAAAATGGTGGTTTTATAAGAAGGGATATGTCATAACGGGTTGTTGACTTCCCTCACGTTCGCCATTGAGGTATGTTATTTATTGCTTTCGGGTAAGTCTCATATTTTCTTGCATTTGAGATCACCATGATCATATTTGATTGGCCCTAAACCGTCAACTTATATTGACCAAGAAATGGTCAACAAAGTCAAAGAGCCTAGAGTCAATCTCCGGGTAATATAAGGTATCACCAGGTCGTTAAATCCCGACAAGGTGTGAATTGTAACTGAGCGTGCTTTGTGATCGGGTGATTATTCACAAAAAAGGGTTGTTATGAGAATTATTTGGAAATGATTAACAGAAATAGCTTAGGAAAGCTATGTAATTATTTACTGGAACTTAGATTGAGAAGAAATTACTTAAAACCTAAAAACCGTACGTTTGCTGAAAACGTGAACAAATGTACGTGAAATAAAAGTGAATGAGGTGATCTGAAAAGGCTACTGGTATAGAAATGGTATTTTTACAAACCTAATGTTTAAAGAAAAATTTTGGAAATTTAAAAATAATTTTTACACTAATTTTATATTTATTATTAATTAAATACTAATTTCCTAAATATTTTTAATTAACTAAATTAACCTAAATTACAAATAAATATGAAATTAACTTGGAAAAATAAAAATTAAACTTAGAAAAATCTAAAATACTATTAAACTAATTTTAGAAATGAAAATATATTTTTAAGACTTTTTAATTAATTATTACTAATTATTAATTACTTTTTAATTATTTAAATTATCCTAAATTCTATTTAATTATTAAATTACACTAGAAAATTGAAAATAAAATTTGGAAAATAAAAAATAACTAAAAACTAATTTTAAAATTTAATTTATATTTTTCTAATTTTCTAATTAATTATTATTAATTATTAACTATTTAATATTTATTAAAAACTAGTTTAAATTAAGAAAAATACTAAATGATGCAAGAAAAATCTGAAAAAATTACAGAAATTATTTTTATATACCAAAAGCCTAGGAAAAATATAAAAATGAAAATTGCTTATTAATAAGCTGAGGAATAAGCCAATTGGCTTAAATAGAAGCTATCACTTCTAATAAGTTGGACTTTTTTGGAATTTCCTTTTTCACAACTGAGTATCAACTAATTTTAAACAACTTGTGTGAAGGAAGTTTGGCTGAGACCAAGTGAATAAGCACTTTAAGTGCTTATTGCCTTGGCAGTTGACTTTCTTTGACTGAGAAGAGAAATAAGCACAAATGGCCTAGTGTGGGGTCCACATTGGTTAAATCTGATTCACTTGAGTTATATGAACAATTTTGAGCAAGTTTCACTTAATTAAGACGACTGAATAAGCCAAGAGACCACAATAAGCACTTTGCTTATTTGGTTTCTGAAACAGAAAATGGGACAACCTTTTGAGGCAATTCCAAGTGGGGTCCACAGGTTCCAAGGTCAAGCCAATGGTCAAGATCTCAAGCCTACCAGGAAGGGGGTTGAATGAACCAAGATTGGGTCAGTGGGACCCACTGAGGTGGCCACAATAAGCCACCAAAGTTGGTGGTGTAGCTGGGTCTGCTGATGCACAGGGCAAGGCCTTGCCCTGCAGGTGTGTTTGAAGGGCAAAAAGGGCCAATAGAAAAATTCACAAAATTCAAACAAGTGTATGAATCTCTAGTTCTACTGGTAGACTATAACCTCAACAAGTTTCAAAGCCTAAGACCCAATACAAAAATCTATAAAATTCATGCCATTTTTGGTTTTTCTAAGATGATGCACTTTTGACTTTTTGGAAAATTTGAGATTTTGACTTTTATGACTTTTGATTGCTGATTTAATGACTTGGAATGTTATGTTAAACTATAATATGACCAATTTAAGCTATAACACAAACTTATGAATGGATTTGATGGGTTTTGGATTCAAATGTCACCACAGTTAACTGTGGTGATGATTTTCCTTGTGATTTTGACTTATGCTATGTTTATGACTCAGAAAATGGTTACCCTGAGCCTATATCAACCCAAGTAACTTATTGAGACCAAGAGTTATACTAAAAAGCAACAAAAATGCCACAGACAAGCTGAAATCAAACACCCCTTTAACAGATTTGCAAGAGAGATTAACAAACCAAAACTCCAACTAGTCTTAAACTACTTAATCATAGGAACATATATCAACATATTATGCTAAATTACACAAATAAACAACAACAAAAACAAAAATTAACCAAGATGACTAAGATTCAAGTTTGACAGTCAAATAAGAAAATTAGAGAACAATTGATTCCAACAATTAACCAACTGATTTCAGTCACTAGTTACTCTAATTTGAACTTAATAAAAACACTTAACTCATAACTAAACTAGAACAAGCAATGAAATGGTAAAAAGTTAAAATGGAGCAATATACTCACAAAGGGCTTCCTGCTTAAACCATAGGACCCATGAACCATGAACCATTCCTATAGGTTCCTATGAACCACTAATACCATTAGCATCCACCAATCCTAAGCTTCAAGCTTCTTCAACCTTTGATCACCAATTTTTTATTTTACTTTGATTTTTATATATTCTTGACTATTTTTCTCAAACTTAAGTAAATACCATGCCACAAACTTGAAACTTGTTTAAAACAAATATATGAATGTTTGAATGGATGTGCAAACAGTTATATATCACTAATAAGCTTTGAACAATGGATTGAAATTTCTAAATAAACTTGAAAAATTGCAACTGTGAGTAAACTTAAAACAGATCTTTCATTAACTTAAAAATGGATTACAGAGGTACAATTAGATACTAAAACAACAAATACTACATACTACACACTACAAATGCTCATATTGAGCTACAATATATATAACGAAATAAAAATAAGTCACATCTTTTCCCACATGGCTCCAATTTGAATTTTTTAAGTCCCAGTAGCTTTCTCTTTGACCCTTGACCAAATCCTCACCATTCAATTAGAATTTGATGCATCCCAACCATTGGATTGAATTTTCCTGCCAAAAGAACAATGGGGTAATTCTGAGTGTTATGGTTGGGGAATATTAATTGTGGTGGTGGGGGTTGGTTTGGTTGGTGATATCATTAATTGTGGGGGCTAATGGAGGAGGGGGAAGCATGTGGAGGAGACAACGTCTCCCTGGTTTTGTGGGATATGGTTGGGAAGAAGACAGGTCAAAGGGTGGGTTGACCCCTTTGACCGTTTGACCGGGGTGGGATTTTTATTTAAAATGGGAAGTGGGCTGGGAGTGGAGTGGGCTTGGCAAGGTTTGGGCTTTGGGGATTGGATTTGGTTTGGTTTTGGTTTATATAATGAAAAGGGTCCGGTTTGGTTAAGTATAGCACAATGACCAATTTTCTAATTTTGCAAAACTTGAGGACTAAATTTGTAATTTTCCTAAGTTGTTACCAAGGACCAAACATGCCACAATTCAAAAGTCCAAGAACCATTTTTGCATTTTTCACTTTTTCAAAATTCCCAGGGACTTATTTTGCCATTTTTGAAATCTCAGGGACCAAACATGTAATTTTGGAAAACTTATGACCCAAGTATAATATTTTGTAATTTTTTACTTTCAAAACCTTGGGTTGACTTTTCCTTTCAAAATAAATGCATAGGGACTATTTTTGACAAGTTTTGAAACTTGGGGGACTGAAACTGCCAATATTGCAAACTTTGTACGTTTTTCATTTGTTTTTGCTCATTTTGCATTTAAAACACATAAAACACAATTCCTGGGATAATTTAAGTATTTTGATAACTTTTTGATTGTTTTTGTATGTTTTGGCAGTTTAAATACGACAAAAATGATTAGTGTTTGAGCACTCATCAATCCCCCACACTAAACTATTGCTAGTCCCTAGCAATCTTTTTAGAAAACTTGATGGATTTGAAAAACTCTTTACCAAAAGCAATCACTTCTGGAGTAGCCAAATGTTTTGATTCAAATAAGAACTGTGGTCCACTTGATAACCATGTGATTTTTAGCAAACCACCAGCTTTCAACGGTTTTGATTAGTCTTTACCAAGAGCCGTTTGCTCCTGGACTAGCCAACTCTTGATGGACACAGTCGACATCTTGGTAAGCTGATTACCAATTATGGTTTTTCCACTGCCTTTATCACAAGCCATAATCTTGCGGGCTAGCCAACTCATTCACTTTTTGGGATATGGCGAGTTGATTTACCATACAATTTTGGGCAAATTGCAAGCCGTCAACGGATTTGAGTTATCTTTACCAAGAGCCGTTTGCTCCTGGATTAGCCAATCCCTTTGTCGGTTAGACATGGCGGACTGATTACCACAAAAATTTTGAAATAAAGTGAAAAAATTTTGAACATTTTGGCCAAAAACGGGGGTACTAGAAGATATATTTTGATAAAATTCGCTAGAATTTTCTCCCCACACTTAGAAATGAATATTGTCCTCAATATTCAAAGTCTTGGCTATTATGCCGACTCTTTGAACGGAAGAAGCTAATATTCGAACCTATCTGTGGAAATACCATATTTCACTTTATTTCTATATATACACACATTTTTTTTTTGAAACTTATATACATTTTTCAAACAGCGGGGGGTTGGCCATTCCCCCACACTAGGTGGTAGAAAGTAGAAAGAAATCAGAGATACGGGTGAAAACCCGTATTGTGCTATTGTTTTTGTTCATCGAGTCGCTAGCTTGACTCGATCCCCAAATTCAATTGTCCTTGGGGAAAGTTTGGAGATCAGGGATAACCATGGATGGTATGTCCTCTCCAAAGTAGTGCTTTAAACGATGTCCATTCACTTTGAAATTTGGACCGTCATTTTGAGATAATTCGACGGTGCCATAAGGATAAACCTTAGCGATAGTGAATGGACCAGTCCATCGGGTTTTGAGGTTTCCCGAGAAGATCTTGAGTCTAGAGTTGAAAAGAAGGACTCGATCACTAACGTTGAAAACGCGGTTCTTGATTTTTGAGTCATGAATCTTCTTTGTCTTTTCTTTGTAGATCAAAGAGTTCTTGTAAGCTTGATCACAAAGTTCGTTTAATTCATTTAGTTGAACTTTTCTATGATCACCCGCAGTTTTGAGGTCAAAATTGGCATGCTTGAGAGCCCAATAGGCTTTGTGCTCAAGCTCGATCGGAAGATGGCACGCTTTCCCGTACACAAGTTTGTAAGGCATACACCCAATGGGTGTTTTGTAAGCCGTACGGAAAGCCCAAAGTGCATCATCTAATTTATCCGACCACGATGCACGATTTTCACCTACAGTTCTTTCTAAAATTCTTTTAATGCCCCGATTGGAAACTTCTACTTGTCCACTCGTTTGAGGGTGGTACGCAGTAGAAAGACGGTGAGTTACACCGTACTTTTGCATGACTTTGTCGAATTTGTCATTACAGAAGTGCGTACCACGATCACTAATAATAGCACGTGGAGTTCCGAATCGGGCAAAAAGAACTTTTAAAAATTTCACAACTACTCGGGCATCATTTGTGGGTAAAGCTTTCGCTTCAACCCATTTTGACAAATAGTCAACTGCCACGAGTATGTATTTGTTGCCATGAGAAGACGGAAATGGCCCCATAAAGTCGATGCCCCAGATGTCAAAAATTTCACAAACTTGAATTGCATTTTGAGGCATTTCATTCTTTTGTGAAATATTCCCGTGACGTTGACAAGCGTCACAGGACTTGACCAATTCTTGGGCATCCTTGTAGATTGTGGGCCAATAAAAGCCGGAATTAAACACCTTTTTGGCGGTGTAGTTGGGATTGTGGTGGCCCCCCGTGGGACCAGCATGGCAAGCCTTTAAAATTTGAGTGGCTTCCTGACCATACACACACCGCCGGATGACTTGATCCGCGCAAATTTTGAACAGGTAGGGGTCGTCCCAGAAGTAATGTTTTACATCTTTGAAGAATTTATTTTTTTGTTTGGACGACATCCCTTTCACAACAAAGTTACCCGCAAGGTAGTTTGCGAAATCGGCAAACCATGGGGTAATCGAGTCTCCACGAAATGAAACCGCATTGAGGGTTTCGAGAGGAAATGTTTCATTTATTTCCTTTTTCTCGAAAGCATCTTGGTGAGGGTTTTCAAGACGGGAGAGATGATCAGCAGCTAGGTTCTCGGCTCCTTTTTTATCATGAATTATGATATCAAATTCCTGTAGGAGGAGAACCCAACGGAGGAGTCTCGGCTTTGCATCTTGTTTTGCAATGAGGTACTTCAAAGCCGAATGATCCGTATACACTATGCTCTTGGTCAGTATCAAGTATGGCCGGAATTTTTCGAAAGCATACACCACAGCTAATAATTCTTTTTCAGTGGTGGTGTAATGACTTTGAGCCTCGGTCATAGTTTTGCTGGCATAGTGTATAGGCTGAAAATGTTTTGTTTTTCGTTGCCCCAAGACTGCCCCTATCGCATAATCACTAGTATCACACATGAGCTCGAAGGGCAAGTCTCAATCGGGGGCAACAAGAATCGGTGCCTCGGTAAGCTTTTTCTTCAATGTTTCAAAAGCTTCGATACACTCGGGGGAGAAGATAAAAGGAGCATCCTTTTCGAGGAGATGGGTCATAGGCCGGGCGATTTTAGAAAAATCTTGAATAAACCTACGATAGAAACCGGCATGACCCAAAAATCTCCTAATACCTTTGACGGTTGTGGGATGAGGTAATTTTGCAATGACATCCACTTTGGCTTTGTCAACCTCAATCCCGTTCTTTGAAATTTTATGGCCGAGGACAATGCCCTCTTTGACCATAAAGTGACTCTTCTCCCAATTTAGACATAACTTTGTGTCTTCACAACGTTTTAGCATGCTGTCTAAATGGGAGAGACATGATTGAAACGAATCCCCAATGACCAAAAAATCGTCCATAAAGACCTCCATAGTTTTCCCGATCATGTTGGAAAATATGGACATCATACATCTTTGAAACGTGCCTGGAGCATTACATAAACCAAATGGCATACGTTTATACGCAAAAGTTCCATAGGGGCACGTGAAAGTGGTCTTTTCCTGATCTTGCGGATCAATGGGAATCTGAAAGTAACCCGAGAAACCATCGAGGAAGCAATAGTACTCATTCCCCGCTAATCTCTCGAGCATCTAATCCATAAAGGGCAGAGGAAAATGATCATTACGGGTGGCGTCATTTAACCTGCGATAGTCAATGCACACACGCCAACCCGTAACCAACCGAGTTGGAATCAACTCATTCTCCTCATTTGTGACAACAGTAATGCCACCCTTTTTTGGAACACAATGAATTGGGCTAACCCAAGGACTGTCCGAGATAGGGTAAATCAATCAGGCATCAAGAAGTTTTAAAACCTCTTGTTTGATAACCTCGTGAATTTTTGGATTCACCCTTCTTTGTTGTTGGACTGCTGGTTTGAAGTCGTCCTCCATTAAAATCTTGTGAGTACAAAATTCAGGGTCAATGCCCTTGATGTCGGAGAGTCGCCAAGCAATTGCTTGTTTATGAGACTTCAAAACCTTTATGAGAGCAGCCTTTTCCTCATCACTTAAGTCTTTAGCAATTATGATGGGTAATTTATCATCACCCTCCAGAAATGCATATTCAAGATGAGGTGGCAAGTCCTTAAGTTCAACCTCGGGGAAGTCATCAGTTTTCTCAACATTTTTGACTTCCTCTTTATGAAGTGTTTGTGGTAGAACAGGAAGAGGAGAGGGATCTTCGTTTAATAATTTCTCAAGTATAAGAATATCCCTCTCGGGGTCAATCTCTTGGTTATCGATTCCATCGGGAATTGAGTCACTTTTAAGAAAGGCCTCAATTTCTTCTAAGATGAAGTCACTTCCCTCAAACGGAGTGAGGGAAGGAGAAGAATTGGCAATGATGGGATGAGAAGATTGAGTGAGGTTTTCACTCAAAGAATTATCAATGAAACCTAAAATCTCTTGAGCATACTCCTCAGCAGCAACATCGATGACATCTATTTGGTTCACCGATTCACAGTCATAATTGGAGGAGTATCTTGAAGTTTGATTTAGGTTGAAGGTGATGGCTTCCGTTCCAACACGTAATGTGATCTCATGCTCAAATACATCGATAAGAGCGCGCCCAGTTCTAAGGAATCCCCTTCCAAGAATGAGAGGAACCCTAGAATCGGCATCAAAGTCAACAATCACAAAATCTGCTGGAAAATGGAACTTTCCCACTTTAACGAATACGTCCTCGGCAATGCCAAGGGGACGAGAAATCGAACGATCGGCAAGCTCTAAAGTCATGCACGTGGGAGTGAGTTCAGGAAGAGAAAGTTTCTTCCACACAGAATATGGCATCAGGTTAATGCTAGCACCTAAATCGGCTAAGGTGAAGCATTCAACCATACCCGGGAAAGTACAAGGAATGAGAAATTTCCCGGGGTCTCCAAGCTTTTCAGGAAGCTTTTTCATGAGAACTGCCGAGCAGTGCTCATTCAAAGGAGTTCTTGCCATCTCGAAGAGTTTTTCCTTATTACTTAACAGATTCTTGATTGTTGATGCAAACTTGGGCATCAATAGAATAGCGTCCGCGAAGCTAATGTCAAAGTGCAAATCTTGGAAGATTTGGAAAAATTTATCCATTTGGTGACTAGCCTTTTCGCGGAGCTTTTGTTCATTGAGACGTGATGGATAAGGAATAGAAGTTTTGGATTTGTCCACTGGAGTTTCTGGTGGTTCAAAGACAACTCCAGGCTTACATCTGGTTTCAGGATTAACCTGAGGTTGGACGTGTGCTGTACTTCGTGGGCTAGGAGTTTGTACCTTATCCTTTGTCACCCCAGGTTCACGTTCCACTACCTTTGGAGAAGAAGGAGAAGAGGTAGTAAGAATCGCGGGTTCATCATATGAAGCACCACTTCGTGTTGTGATCGTCTTAGCATCGCCCCTCGGGTTAGCGATCGTGTTACTCGGTAAAGTAGTACCTGAGCCCGAGGGTCGATCATTTAAAGACTTTTTGATATCAGAAATCTGGCTGACCAGCAACTTGTTCAACTCTTCTTGGGACTTCATGAATTGCTTTAACAACTCATCAGATGAAGGCCCGGTTGGAACAATGGCTTGATTCAGATTAGGAAGATTTTGAGCTCGATTGTTCGGATTGGGACCTTGGTTGAAATTTCCTTGGTTTTGATGATGGAAATTCCCTTGATTCTGGTGATTGTTTCCATGAAAGTTCCCGGGATTGAAATTACCCTGACCTTGGTTCCGGTTAAAGTTTCCTTGATTTTGGTGTTAGAAACCTTGATTTTGGAAACCTTGGTTTTGATTTTGGAAACCGTGACCCTGATTGAAGTTGCCTTGGTTTTGATAACCTTGGTTCACTCTATTTTGATTTTGGCCACGGTTTTGGACATTTTGGTTTTGATTAAAATCGGGAGGTCCAGGATAATGGTGAGGACGATAGTTCGGGTCCATAGGAGGGCGGTATTGATTGCCTCCTTGATTTTGGGACCCGACAACAACATGAGCTTCATATGGAGTACCATCAGTAGTTGTGCAATTGTAGTAGGCATGCGGCCCACCACAAGTCACACAGACTTCCACTTTTTTAACCTCAGCAGGGGGAGGATGTTGTGGAAATGAAACTTTCTTTGTTTGGGCGAGAACCAAAGCTTGGATCGCTTCAGTGAGCTTGTCAAGCTTAGCATCCGTGCTAGATTGACCCACAGAAGATGAAGTAGAAGGACCCGCATTGATTTGAGAAACAATCGGTTTGCTTCGTGTAGAGCGGACCTTGGACTTGTTTTCTATGATTTGTAAAGCTTCTTTTGTGGTTCTACTCAAGAAATTACCTCCAGCGGAGGCATTAAGAGAATCCTGATCAGCTTGGCTCACGCCATTGTAAAAAGTATCGAGTTGCATCAACTCTGAGAAACCATGATGTGGACACTTGCGAAGTAATTCTTTGAAATGATCCCACGCTTCACCAAAAGATTCATCATATTTCTGAGTGAACTTGGTGATTTCGTTCTTAAGACTCGTGGTCTTGGAAGGTGGGAAGAATTCATTCACAATTTTTTTCACAAGATCTTCCCATGTCTCAATAGATCTAGGAGGTTGTTTTTCAAGCCAAATCCGGGCTTGTCCCTCCAGTGAGAATGGGAAGATAAGAAGTTTGATTGCTTCACAAGGGACATTCTTGTACTTGATGGTCGAAGTGATTTTATTGAACCATCGAACGTGAGCATGAGGATCGTCCCTCTCAAAACCGTAGAATTGACTTGAGGTTACAAGATTGAGTAACCCGGTTTTGAGCTCGAAATTATCAGCCACGATGGCTGGAACAATAATGGCATCTCCGTAACCCTCGATGGGTGCTTAGAGAAGCTCACACATGGGGCGGTCTTCCGCCATGGTGACAGTGGGTGTGGCAATAGTACGGATCTCAGATCCGACTGTTGGTGCAGAACGTCTACGAGGTCTTCGAGGTTTCCGGACAAGCTCACGTAATGGGCTAGTGGACCTTGAAGAACGAGTGCGCATGCACTAGGGATAAAAACCAATCAAAACAAAATCGAGGCAAATCCACAGTGAACTTAAACCAATAATCACAAGCAAGTGGCTTCTTTAAGAAAGGTACACCACTCACAGGGATACAAAGGCAAGTTTTAAATTTTAGGTTTGGGAACTTATTATGTTCACACCCCCAGTTGGTAGGTGTTCTGTCTTGGTTTGCGACGGTTAGTTTTTATGTATGATTATTATTCACAAGAAAAGACGGATGTTTTTGTGTTTTGTGTATGGGTGAAAAACTTTTGGACAATATTTTTGGTATCGTCTCGTAATCTAAAATCGTTTCTCTTTAAGAATCACCTTAAAAGAAAACCGATTCAGAAAACGTTACGATCTGTTTTGTTGTTTTTAATTTTTTTTTTGGTGTTTTAACACTTTAGGAAAAGTGTTAATGACTTTTTTATGTTTTTGATTTGAAAATTTACACAAGTGGTGGTATTTGTACAGTGATGATGGTGAGATAACACTAATCTCAAAAGACGCTGCAGAAACGCGCACACCTCCCCGGCAGCGGCGCCAAAATTTGATTGGCCCTAAACCGTCAACTTATATTGACCAAGAAATGGTCAACAAAGTCAAAGAGCCTAGAGTCAATCTCCGGGTAATATAACGTATCACCAGGTCGTTAAATCCCGACAAGGTGTGAATTGTAACTGAGCGTGCTTTGTGATCGGGTGATTATTCACAGAAAAGGGTTGTTATGAGAATTATTTGGAAATGATTAACAGAAATAGCTTAGGAAAGCTATGTGATTATTTACTGGAACTTAGATTGAGAAGAAATTACTTAAAACCTAAAAACCGTACGTTTGCTGAAAACGTGAACAAACGTAAGTGAAATAAAAGTGAATGAGGTGATCTGAAAAGGCTACTGGTATGGAAATGGTATTTTTACAAACCTAATGTTTAAAGAAAATTTTTGGAAATTTAAAATTAATTTTTACACTAATTTTATATTTATTATCAATTAAATACTAATTTCCTAAATATTTTTAATTAACTAAATTAACCTAAATTACAAATAAATATGAAATTAACTTGGAAAAATAAAAATTAAACTTAGAAAAATCTAAAATACTATTAAACTAATTTTAGAAATGAAAATATATTTTTAAGACTTTTTAATTAATTATTACTAATTATTAATTACTTTTTAATTATTTAAATTATCCTAAATTCTAATTAATTATTAAATTACACTAGAAAATTGAAAATAAAATTTGGAAAAATAAAAAATAACTAAAAACTAATTTTAAAATTTAATTTATATTTTTCTGATTTTCTAATTAATTATTATTAATTATTAACTATTTAATATTTATTAAAAACTAGTTTAAATTAAGAAAAATACTAAATGATGCAAGAAAAATCTGAAAAAATTACAGAAATTATTTTTATATACCAGAAGCCTAAGAAAAATATAAAAATGAAAATTGCTTATTAATAAGCTGAGGAATAAGCCAATTGGCTTAAATAGAAGCTATAACTTCTAATAAGTTGGACTTTTTTGGAATTTCCTTTTTCACAACTGAGTATCAACTAATTTTAAACAACTTTTGTGAAGGAAGTTTGGCTGAGACCAAGTGAATAGCACTTTAAGTGCTTATTGCCTTGGCAGTTGACTTTCTTTGACTGAGAAGAGAAATAAGCACAAATGGCCTAGTGTGGGGTCCACATTGGTTAAATCTGATTCACTTGAGTTATATGAACAATTTTGAGCAAGTTTCACTTAATTAAGACAACTGAATAAGCCAAGAGACCACAATAAGCACTTTGCTTATTTGGTTTCTGAAACAGAAAATGGGACAACCTTTTGAGGCAATTCCAAGTGGGGTCCACAGGTTCCAAGGTCAAGCCAATGGTCAAGATCTCAAGCCTACCAGGAGGGGGGTTGAATGAACCAAGATTGGGTCAGTGGGACCCACTGAGGTGGCCACAATAAGCCACCAAAGTTGGTGGTGTGGCTGGGTCTGCTGATGCACAGGGCAAGGCCTTGCCCTGCAGGTAGAGGTGGCAAAACGGGCGGACCGGGCGGGCACGGGCTACGGGCTAAACGGACTATGGGCTAAACGGGCTACGGGTAAAACGGGCGCGGGCTAAACGGGCGCGGGCCAAACGGGCGCATGTTATATGAATCACTTTAGAAAAGACTTAAAACGACAACAAAAATTCCTCAAACATAACACCTCATTTATATTTAAGTAATATATCTATAAGTTTTTCATTAAATGTTCTTCAATTGAGAGAAAAACATGTTTGCCCATTATGCTCATTTAACTTCTAAATGGGCAATATATGCCCATTTAAAAAAAAAAGGGGGGGAGGGGGGGTCCAAATGTACCCAAATCTTTTAAAAATGTGCCCATTTAGCCCATTTTTTTGATTTTGGCACAAATTGCCACCTGTACCTGCAGGTGTGTTTGAAGGGCAAAAAGGGCCAATAGAAAAATTCACAAAATTCAAACAAGTGTATGAATCTCTAGTTCTACTGGTAGACTATAACCTCAACAAGTTTTAAAGCCTAAGACCCAATACAAAAATCTATAAAATTCATGCCATTTTTGGTTTTTCTGAGATGATGCACTTCTGACTTTTTGGAAAATTTGAGATTTTGACTTTTATGACTTTTGATTGCTGATTTAATGACTTGGAATGTTATGTTAAACTATAATATGACCAATTTAAGCTATAACACAAACTTATGAATGGATTTGATGGGTTTTGGATTCAAATGTCACCACAGTTAACTGTGGTGATGATTTTCCTTGTGATTTTGACTTATGCTATGTTTATGACTCAGAAAATGGTTACCCTGAGCCTATATCAACCCAACTAACTTATTGAGACCAAGAGTTATACTAAAAAGCAACAAGAATGCCACAGACAAGCTGAAACCAAACACCCCTTTAACAGATTTGCAAGAGAGATTAACAAACCAAAACTCCAACTAGTCTTAAACTACTTAATCACAGGAACATATATCAACATATTATGCTAAATTACACAAATAAACAACAACAAAAACAAAAATTAACCAAGATGACTAAGATTCAAGTTTGACAGTCAAATAAGAAAATTAGAGAACAATTGATTCCAACAATTAACCAACTGATTTCAGTCACTAGTTACTCTAATTTGAACTTAATAAAAACACTTAACTCATAACTAAACTAGAACAAGCAATGAAATTGTAAAAAGTTAAAATGGAGCAATATACTCACAAAGGGCTTCCTGCTTAAACCATAGGACCCATGAACCATGAACCATTCCTATAGGTTCCCATGAACCACTAATACCATTAGCATCCACCAATCCTGAGCTTCAAGCTTCTTCAACCTTTGATCACCAATTTTTTATTTTACTTTGATTTATATATATTTTTGACTATTTTTCTCAAACTTAAGTAAATACCATGCCACAAACTTGAAACTTGTTTAAAACAGATATATGAATGTTTGAATGGATGTGCAAACAGTTATATATCACTAATAAGCTTTGAATAATGGATTGAAATTTCTAAATAAACTTGAAAAATTGCAACTGTGAGTAAACTTAAAACAGATCTTTCATTAACTTAAAAATGGATTACAGAGGTACAATTAGATACTAAAACAACAAATACTACATACTACAAATGCTCATATTGAGCTACAATATATATAACGAAATAAAAATAAGTCACATATTTTCCCACATGGCTCCAATTTGATTTTTTTAAGTCCGAGTAGCTTTCTCTTTGACCCTTGACCAAATCCTCACCATTCAATTAGAATTTGATGCATCCCAACCATTGGACTGAATTTTCCTGCCAAAAGAACAATGGGGTAATTCTGAGTGTTATGGTTGGGGGTATTAATTGTGGTGGTGGAGGTTGGTTTGGTTGGTGATATCATTAATTGTGGGGGCTAATGGAGGAGGGGGAAGCATGTGGAGGAGACAACGTCTCCCTGGTTTTGTGGGATATGGTTGGGAAGAAGACAGGTCAAAGGGTGGGTTGACCCCTTTGATCGTTTGACCGGGGTGGAATTTTTATTTAAAATGGGAAGTGGGCTGGGAGTGGAGTGGGCTTGGCAAGGTTTGGACTTTGGAGATTGGATTTGGTTTGGTTTTGGTTTATATAATGAAAAGGGTCCGGTTTGGTTAAGTATAGCACAAGGACCAATTTTGTAATTTTGCAAAACTTGAGGACTGAATTTGTTATTTTCCCAAGTTGTTACCAAGGACCAAACATGCCACAATTCCAAAGTCCAAGAACCATTTTTGCATTTTTCACTTTTTCAAAATTCCCAGGGACTTATTTTGCCATTTTTGAAATCTCAGGGACCAAACATGTAATTTTGGAAAACTTATGACCCAAGTATAATATTTTGTAATTTTTGACTTTCAAAACCTTGGGTTGACTTTTCAATAAATGCATAAGGACTATTTTTGACAAGTTTTGAAACTTGAGGGACTGAAACTGCTAATATTGCAAACTTTGTACGTTTTCCATTTGTTTTTGCTCATTTTGCATTTAAAACACATAAAACACAATCCCTGGGATAATTTAAGTATTTTGATAACTTTTTGATTGTTTTTGTATGTTTTGGCAGTTTAAATACGACAAAAATGATGAGTGTTTGAGCACTCATCAATATTCCTAAATAATGCAAAGGTTGGTACTAAAACAAAAATTGTTTTTTCTACGCGTATTTCGCTCTAATGTTTAGAGATAAATTATTGATACTTTTATCTTAATGCTATCAACTTAATGGTGATGCAATTTTACATATACTTTGTAGATTATTTTTGCGTATGTAATTTAGATAATAATTGCTTGTTGATGCGTGGGAATCGTACCAGGCTTTACCTCTCGAGGGGTCTCGAGAAGCTTACAACCCCCACTAGGCAGTGTACCTGATCGTTGTAGTATAGTATAGTGACAAGTATCGGGGGATTGATCGTTCAACTCAGGAATAGTGTCGCTAGGATTAGAAAGCCTAAAAACTAGGTCTAGAGGTGAGGGATGATTCTTTTTGTATTTTTATATTTTATGAAAGAAATTAAAAATCTCGGTTTTTGGAAGAGTGGGCGAAATTAGTTGCTAGTCAACTAACCCAATTTAACTAAAGATGCAATCAAAATAAAATGACAGAAATGAAAATAAAGCTAATTAAACTAGTGGTGTGAACAATAATAGGGAGAATTGTGTTTACTTAGATTTCATTACTCCATAGATATCTTTTACAGGTTGATAGTTTGTTACAATTGCATGGATGACGGGTTATATTCCTTAATACCATTCGTGGGGTGGCGTACGTACTTCCCCAACTCTATAAGCTCCTACTTCACTCCTATGTCGAGCCGTTAAAAGCTCCTAACATGGGATTATTAGAATTCGCTCATGCATTAAATACAACCATAATAACCTAGTACGCATTGGTTCATGTTTCTTAAGACGTTCAAGCATGTCACCATTGGAAGTCTGCTAGTTTTCTTAAGCCTAACATCAAAATCATTCATCCGTAACAACTATAAACAAACAATCAACCCATAATCAACATCTAAGTTTCACTACATCTAAGCAAACACACAAGAGATCTAGCCTAGCATGTTGAATTCAAGACAAGCGTAAGATATATTCAAGCAACACATAGACATATTGATTGAATTGAAAGAGTACTTATCTCAAATTGACATGAAAGGTTTCAAAGGGTAAAAACCCTTGAAAGAGCAGTAAAATTCGTGCTAGGGTTTCTCCAAAGTTATACCCTACTTGTTCCTCTCTAATGAATAAAAATTGCAAAACTATATATAGATTTTACAAGGTGACGGCGTCAAGAAGGAATGTCTGACGTCGTTAACTCGCCGCCCATAATGAGATCGGATTGCCTAGATCCAGATTTGATGCCGTCATGTGTATTTTAGCTCTGGGCCGTCACCATATCTTGAACCTTGACGGCCATACGTGACGCCGTTACATTTTCTCTGGACCGTCACCACTTCCACCTCTTGTTTTACTCTTGAGCCGTCAGGTACTATTCCCAGAAGGAAAATTAAGACTTTCCCGTTTTCTTCACTTTTATGCTCCAAAAATGTCCAAAATGCTTCCTTTTACAAAATTCACTCCAAAAGTACCTAAAATGACAAAAGGAACGATTTAGGGCAATATTTGATCAAATAAATTCAAATCCGGGCTTAAATGACCCCCTAAAAATGGTTCATTTTTCGCCTCATCATATACCCTTACACTTGAGATTTGCTTGTCCTCAAGCAAATGCGCTTTTATTTTAATCAAAATACAAGTTATGGGTCATTTAACACTAATATAAAAGTAATTACAACAAATAATCGTTCCACTAAAGACCAAAGACAAGTACGGAGGTCATATACTAGCACCTCACAAATAGTGTTTAGATACTCAAATCTCTCGGGTGTAATAAAGTATATATCACAATATGGAAATGGAAAACATCTCTCACTACCTGTCATAGCAAAATAGATTACCATAGGCTTGGGAAAGGATCAAACCTTCACCACATGGTGTAAGCACCTAGAATAAACTATCAAAGAGGTCTTTTTAAAGGGTTATAATGTTAGGTGTAGGGATATAGAATACACAGTTTTGTTGGATAAAGGCAATCTTTACTAGTGGCGAGTTAATCATCTTAGTTAATTACATGTACAATATGGCGTTGCTAAGCCAAGACTAGACTCGACTTAAGCTAATGAATGAAAAATAACAAAAACATAAAATAAACATAAAATGAAACGGGATGATAGTCCGTATGTTTTTTTCTCTTTTTTTTCTTTTTTTTGTTTTCTTTTTTTTTTTCCTTTTTTTTTCGATTTTTTTTGTGTGCATACACTCTTACCCTACCATCCAGAATAATACATCATAGAGAATGTACATTCCCCTTACACTTGAATTTTTACATACTTTACAATAAACTAATCTAATGACTCGAATTAAGAAAATCAAAACACTTGGAGTACTTTTAATATTAACGCACATATGGGGGTAATAATTGATGTTATTCCCCATTACTCCATAACATAAGTACTTTACCCATGAGTCCCAATCGTCCCAAAACAATATGTACAAGATATGACTCGACTTAGCAACCATGTAATCAATTAGATAATTAACTAAGGGTTTAACAAATAACAATAATGCACTAAAGATGAGTGCATACACGGAAGGCTAAAGCGATTTGGTTGTACATTTAAGTGGGTTGTAACAAATTCATCCTTTAAGTAAGATGCTTAAAGTTAGAAACGAAAAGATAGGCTCGGAGGGGTGTACTAGGGGTTTCGTGTACTAAAAATGAGTACAACGCTAAAGTGTGGGAAAAATTAATTGACTTTACTAGCCAAGTAATATGACTTAAATGGTCAAGTAATTATGATACGGGTTTAACACAAGGGTGATCCTAATGCCTCTTATCATGTAGTAAATCCTACTACACGAATGTAGTCTCACTAGCGGTCTCGGGATGCATCACTAATGCAAGTTCTAGAATCTAAATGCTACCGGTACACTCATAAGCACTAATAATAAATGTTTTTCCTATCAAATCTAAAGGCGAACCTCACATATTTGGGTGGAAAATTTTCTAAATGGTACGGTTTTGTGCTAGTCACACAATTCCTATCCATGAGACGCTTGCTATGGCTAAAGTTTCACTCCTAAATGTTGTAAAAAATTTTAAATTTGGCGCTAAAATTACACTAACAAGTATTTCTCTTAGTTTTATTACACACCTACCATCAAACAAACAA
>JARVZY010009685.1:0-25486 GCA_030686995.1 Artemisia argyi
ACGCCGTCAGGTACTGTTCTCAGCATGGAAAATTAAGTCTTTGGCGTTTTCTTCACTTTTATGCTCCAAAAATGACCAAAATGCTTCCTTTTCCAGATTTCTCTCCCAAAGTACCTAAAATCACAAAAGGAACGATTTAGGGCAATATTTGATCAAATAAATTCGAATTCGGGCTTAAATGACCCCCTAAAAATGGATCATTTTTCACCCCATCAATAATGCAAATTCAATGCTTTTAGTTAAACAATTTTAGTCTAAATGATTTAAGTGAAAACCAATTTTGTACTTGTACTGTAATACCAATTGAGTTACACCCCAGTTACTTGTATGCTTCCGCTGGACCCGATTTTTGGGGGTGTGACAGATTGGTATCAGAGTCTTGGCTATAGCGAACTGAGTGTTTTTAAAACCTAGACTATAGCTACTTTTACGAAAACTTAACCCTATGACCGTCACGTACCTGCCTGCCAAGCTGAAGCCTCATTTGTGGTTAGTTGCTGACATAGGTGATGAGATTTGTGTCTCATTATCTGATATATTATATTCATTTATTATAGTTGATTACTATAATTGTCTTTCATATAAGCATGCTCATGTATCATATATGTCACCGCATTATGTTTTTCCTTGCATAGTTTCATCATTTGACCTCGAGTTTGGTCACCTGCTTTTGTCTTTCAGAACGTCTTGGTATTTGTGAAGGACATGGTATTAGTATAACTGAGCTGAGTATTTCAAAATTCATGGAACCTCGGTGGAATATAGACTAGTCATCTATATTCAACCCGGGATAGTGAGATATAGGCTGACCACCTATGTCTGACTCAGAGATGAATTTTGCAACACTGAGAATGGTTATAATAAGATTATGTCTGGATTGAATCCCCTACTCAATTTCCAAATGTTTCATTCATGTGTGTGTATACTCTCGTTGTTGGAACCTTCATACTTTTCATCACTTCGTAAACCACCGATTGGAAGCATGTCAGCTAGTCATTTTATTTCATGAACTTTCATATTTATGCACGATACACTCATATCACAGTATTTTCTTTTGCCACAATCTCATTTTGTCGCAGTTGTCACAGTCTCTTCCCTTCTCACCATCACTATCATTTCCTTTCCCCACCCCCATATATATATAAGGAATTAGCTAACACTCTATAGATTCCGATGTCACTCATCCCTCACTACTCCCTATATTGATAAGTGGATATTATCAATGACCTCCCTAGGAAAGACTTTCCATACCTTCTATGAGGATGATCCCTCGGTACATTAAGACCATTCATAACTCAACAAAAAAAATATCAAGATATCACAAAACCATTCGAACCACTATCACTGGCCTGATCGCCAAAAATTCCAGCATCTATAAAGTATTGGCTTGACTGAATTACAGGATTTGTTTCGATACGAGTGCTCACTAAGCAACACCATAGAGATAAATCCAACCTCTTAACCGAGACTATAGATTGAACATGTCTTCACCAATAGACTTTATTCAAACATGTTAGACACCTATGCATTTGTGCAGACATACATACCTGGCTATTTTATCCTCTTAATACTTTCACTTTTAATTGGATTTTTCTCCAAACTACCGTTATACGAAACATATATCTTGTAAGAAATACTTTTCTGGGACACTTATTTTGACAAGTAAATTCCTTTTGGTTACTCTTTTACAAAACTATTGAATGTTAAGAAAATTTTAAACATCGATCTTTTGGTAAACCATATCATCCACCTTATGTTGGAAATAGTCCTATCTTGCATAACTATTAAATTTTGAAACCTCGAGAAAAACGTTACTTAGAAAGCTGCTTGCTTAAAAATTGTAAATTTATTTATTCAGGGAAGGGTTATGAACAAAACACAATCTCAAAACAAACTTTGAAAATCAATCACTATATTACCTCACTTATACCTTTAGGAGTTTGTGAGTTGATGACATATAACTTAGGGAAAATCTTAGTAATGGAGACTAAGCACCGTAGGTGGAGAAAGACTCAATTCCTGACATCCTGCGGAGGATCACAACCTTATCCTAACCTATTATTTTCAACAACACCCTTTTACGGATTTAACCCTGCAAGTCTTTCAAAACAAGATTCATGATACCCATTTCAATTATTCCTAATAAAGAAATTTGATTCACCTCAACTCCTAGCGATTTCATTAAGATTCCATTGGAACCACACCAACTATCATCTACAGACCAGTGGTCAGAAATTAGAGAACGATTCAAACATAGGGAGATATGCTCAGAGCATGAGTGATTGACTCTAGAGATGGTTGGACTAACCATTTGCCATAACTCAAGTTCCTTTACAACCATAGTTATCGCGCGAGCGTAGAGACTACACCATTTGAAGCACTCTATGGTCGTAGTGCCAACATCCATTGATGGATCAAAGTTTGGAAAAGCCCAACTCACTAGTCCCGTAAGCATTCATGAAATAACCAGGAAATTTCCTACAAATCAAGAATCGGTTACAAGTTCGATAAGCGGTAGACCCTTAGAATTTCAAGTTCGTGGCAGGATTATGTTGAAAGTTCTGCCTAGAAAAGGCATGATACCATTCAGAAAACTTCAGAAAGTTAAACCCGATACACACTGAACCATTCAATATTTTAGACAGAGTAGGCCTAGTGGCCGTCAGACTTGAACTTTCTTAGAGCTCAGTAGTATACACGATAAAAATCATCACCTTTTCACCAATACAACTTCAGAGACCAACACAAACTGAACTTCGGGACGAAGTTCCTTTTAAGGGGGTGAGACTGTAACAACCTGCATTTTCAGGACATTTTTCCTATTCACTATTCATCATTTACTATTCACCGGTCACTATTCATCATTTTACTATTCATCGTTTTCGAAGTCAGTTTGTGATTCCGAGAAGTGTTTCAAAATTTTACTATTCATATGACACTATTCATTTCCGGAAGAAAATCACTATTCACGATTGCTGTTCATTTCATCGTAAACTGAGTTTACGGGTCTTCAAATTCGCGTAACCAATGTGGTTTAGCTGTAAATTCATGCATCATTCATTAATGACACGTCATATAGACTGGAGTAGTCTACATATCCTCGGTTACATCATCATCACATTTTAGGCCCTACACGGATATGCATTATTTCTATATACGTATGCTTAATTTGTAATTAACGTTATCACTCAGTTTTTACTACGAACGTATACCCAATACTCCCGACTACGATCCTAACATATTTTCATACTTATTATAATGATATAAAAATTATATTATTAATTTACCCGGTGTTTTTAAATCGATTACCATATTTTACGGTCGGAGCTTATTACTTCGTCGGTTTGCAATATTTCAATTCAATAATTATTCTAACACCCGATTCTCATCAGGAATATTATTTTACAACTTCGTCGTATTTTATTTCACCTCGTCAACATTTATTTTTAGTTAACTCGGTACCCGATAACACCTAAAATACAAAATATCTAACCAACACATGTGTTAGACAAGCTCATTAATTAAGCCACCAACAAGCTTCCATGTTTTGCTCCTTTTTACTCCTTGTACCGCCCCGCCCCCCCCCCCCCCCCCCCCCCTAGCCCCCCTAAAAACATGGATCTTGTCCTCTAAATTAAATATTAACACTAATATGCAAGTATATATTTCATCTTTCCACACATACATCCATTTTTACAAGACAAATAAACTAGCTAAGATATCAAACTCTCTCATCTTCTTTCTTCTTCATATGCTTCGCCCATCAACAACAAACAAGGAGGAAATCATAAACTTTCAAGATCCAAGTGTTAAATCAAGTCCTAATCATGATCTAGTTGGGGTTTTGTGGTAAAAACCCTAAGTTATTATACATTTTCTCCTCAAATCAGTCCAATATTTCAAGTAAGCTTCAAAAACACTTTTGATCTTTTCATACTTTCATTTACTTTATATTTTTATGTATTTTCAAGATATATTGGTAAAACATGCAAGTATGTAAGATCCATACCACTTATTACTCATTTTGTTTTTATAAACATAGATCTATAATTTTTACTAGCAATATCATTAGATCCACTAAGATTGGTGATGTCTAGGAACCCATGACACCCTAAGAAGGTGTATGGTAGGACTTGGTACTTATGGAGTTGATTTGAGATAATTTGATTTAGTCTTGAACAAGTTACAAACTAGAAAAGTTGATTTTTACAACTATATAAAAGCTACTGTCCATTTTTGTTAAACGTGGGAAACTCAGGGTCTAGGGTGTAGTTTTGGACCAAAGATTTAGAAAATACATTCCGAGACGAAACTATGGCCGAAAACGGGGATAAAAACGAGTTAATAACGAAGGAGATATGATTTTCCGAATATTAACAACGAAAAATACTTTCAAATATAGGTTCTGTCCCAAATCGCCAATTTCAGAAAACTCAGGGGTTTCCGGGTAACATTGGGTTAGATATTCAGAAAATACTTTCAAAAACGAAACCGTGGCCGCTTGAATCACTAAAATCCGAGTTACGACGAAAAAGATATGCTATTTTCAATTTTAACGACGAAAACTATTTTCTGAAAAATAGCTTGCTGTTGAACAGTTTTCATGGACTGTTTCGAGACGTAAAACTTGATCTACCCGTCCCGACTTATCAAAAATATATTAGTATGTTGTCCCACGATTCCGGGGATATAAAGAACGTCGAAAACGAGCTTATAACGAAAAAGATACAAGCGTTTGAACTTAGACGATTTTTACAAATTTCCATCAGCTTGTCTATTATTATTTTGCCGCAAAACTGTCTTTGCGAGACACCATTTTCTTGGCTGTTTTTCTTTATGATCGGATCAATTTGAGTCCGAGCCGTTGTTTTATGAAATCAAGATCTTCCAACAAGCTTTTCAAATCAATTGGCCGTTCGTCGAATAGACTTATAACGAATAAACTACGACCTCATCTATATACCCGATAAACTATATATATTTTGACAGCTTTTACTATAATGAAATTTTCTAAGTATTGAACATAATACTTTCAAGTAACAACAATAAGAGTCTATTTTCTCATCGATCGAGACCCGTATCGCCAAAAGTTAAATGACACAACTTCAAGATATTGTTACAAGGTTTTCAAAAACGCCGAGTTTCATCACTAACCCTTAACGTACAACATTTCGCGACTTGTTTTGCGAGGCCATTTTAGGCATATTTTCAAGTAATGAAAATGTTATTTTTGCGACGAAAACATTATATTTGCCGATAGAACACCAAACAAGGATCGTGGAGTACCGTTTCAACCTATTTACATGAAAAGTGGTTATTAACCTAACGAGACGTCTAAAACGTATTTGTCGACGATAAACGTTATTTTCAAAACTAATGAGTGGTATCGATAGCATACGTATTTGCATGTGTAGCATTACTTCATTTCTTACATTAGATCATATCATTCATGTTAGGTTACGGTTAGAGATCGTGCCCCATTTCTGTGTATTCATTGTTGTCATCGTAGCTATTGCACCAGGTGAGTTCATAACCCCTACTTTTACTTGTTTCACAACTGTTTTGGGGGAAGATACATGCTCCTTACTATTTAAATTCAATGCTTGTTTTACTTAAACGCGATTCATTTTCTCAAACATTACTGGATGGTTGAAATACTTGATTTATTACTTGAATACATTATGAATTACTTATTCCATCCTTGATTTCTTTCTTATGAACACAAGTTCTTGCTTTTGCGGACATAAATACAAAACTATTACTTTGCCTGAGTTACCTATTACTTACCTATTACTGCCACTGAAGTCCCCTTTATCATGAACCGTTAATTACATGCGTGTGAGCGCGAATGCTGTGGATAGATCTATTTGGGTTGACACCCCGTCCGAGTTGGTCGCGCCAACCTGTTAAACGGACGCGTATCATTCGGATTACTTCCGAGTGTCTGGCAAACACTTAATTGGGGCATTTTATGCTTGATTGCATACGATTACGTCGAGCTTCGGGGTCATGAGCTTAGGCACTGTATACCTTATTTTTAGCTGTGACATTGTATTTGTTATATTGTCTTGCTACTGAAAATCTCGTGTTCCGCAAATGACTTGTTTACTTAAACAAATTCA
The DNA here is from genome assembly GCA_030686995.1 of Artemisia argyi. Taxonomy (NCBI): domain Eukaryota; kingdom Viridiplantae; phylum Streptophyta; class Magnoliopsida; order Asterales; family Asteraceae; genus Artemisia; species Artemisia argyi. Next base: position 6,123 of record JARVZY010009685.1, read on the forward strand.
TATTTGGCAGTGGGTTGTGAACACACAGGTTACAAGTCTCTTATGGCGGGACTTGCAACTGAGTGAATTTACGATGCCTTTGCTGGGAAATACTTGTTTACTGGAAACACTTGTTTACGGGAAATATTTGTTTACTTAAAACTATGAACTCACCAGCTTTATGCTGACGTTTTAGCATGTATTTTCAGGTATTAAGCAATGGCGCGCTACTGGAGGTTTTGGCAGGGCATGGCATGGTCATAGAAGACTCTGATATTCCTTTGGGGACCGTTTTAAATTATTTTAAGGACCTACTTCCGCATAAATTTTAAACAATGCAAATTCAATGCTTGTAGTTAAACAATTTTAGTCTAAATGATTTAAGTGAAAACCAATTTTGTACTTGTACTGTAATACCAATTGAGTTACACCCCAGCTACTTGTATGCTTCCGCTAGACCCGATTTTTGGGGGTGTGACATAATACATCTTTGGCTTTATGATAGGGAGAATTCTTCTCTTGCACTTTGAGTGATGAGAAATTGGATCACTTGAAACAAAGATTAATAATCTTATGATCAAAGGGTTTTAGAAGGATGTTTAGAGAGAATTGGATCTGAATATTTTTGTGCAAAAGGTGAGAAAAATTCCAGGTTTGAGGTGGTATTTATAGGCAAAAGATTCTGACAGAGGAGCGTGGCCGGTCCCCTTAAATCAAGGCCGGTCCCCTTAATTTTAAGGGGACCACCCCTTATAATTAAGGGGGGCGCCCAGCTGAAACGGCCAGAATCTTTGTCTTTTAGTGGGGAAAGTTTATTTGGTGAAAAACTAACTGATTTTGGTTAAAAATTTGAATTCATATATTTAGTATGAATAAAACATTTTTCTTTATTACCAAAAGTGTTTTTCAAAAATATATAATATGTTTATATAATTAAATAAACTTTGTGTTAGTTAATTAAATACCCCTTTGATCATGAGATGTATTAAGCACTTGTTTATCCATACCTTAAGTGATTAAGTTGGATATAGTGATATAAACTAGCTTAATACTTGTTTACGTCATAATTTGTAGTTCAATGAGTTTACGTTTTGTGATTATCAAAACATAGAGATATCGATATATGTTAATAATGTTTTTAGGCATTATTTATATCAACAATGCCAACAAAATAGTACGTTCCCAAACCATTGCCAGTAACGTGTGTTTCAGGCACGCATTTATTGACACAGGAACAACACGCAGTTGCACTATCATTTTTTACAACAAAAAGACTTTGAACATAAGTACGTCGGTAAAAGCCCCTTTACTAAAAATGATAAGTCAACATCTGAATTTGATCAACAAAATTTTAGATGGTACCTTCAATTAGGTGTTGTTGACTGGAGTTTCTACCTCAATATACAAAATCTCCAGCTAAATTGTTTTTAGTATTTACGTCTTCTGATGTAGTTGCAAAGAACATAACACCCCAGCCTGTGCTACCTTCCACTGTATATGCATAACATAAAACTCAATCTTCAGAACAAACACAATTTTAAGAACATTATAAATAAATCCAAAAAACAAAGGTGCCATGTCATTTGAAACTCACAACGCCCCTAGACTGATTAGACATACTAAACTAAAAACCAAGCTCAAATTTACAATTTTATATACGGAGTACCTTTCTATGGCCACAAAACTTCTGCCGTTTTAACCGAAGCCGTTGACCATTGTGCTGTAATAATTGGTGAAATCAATAAAGACGAAAAAAGTGTACACATTTTTACATATTTTATTGAGACAGATTAATGATAATATACTATGCAAATAAATGGGTAGATCGTTTTTTTGTGCACTGCATGCCTACAAATAATACTAACATAAAAAATCAACCACTTTTTTAGTAAGCACACCCCTGCTATTGAGTAAAAAGTTTGTATTCGAAACCTGCTGCTGATCAGGTTATTATTTCCATGTCTTCGGACATCGTGGCCAACCTAGCAAGTTGAGCAGCTATATTTCCAAGCTATATTTCCAGCCACCATTGTTGGTTCAGCTGCAGACGTCATAGCAATGGCATGTACCATTGTGTGCTCACGATCCTTCACTTTCGCTCGTTGGCTCAGCTTTAGGACTGGAAGCATCATTTTCTTATATTACGACACTTATTCCACTTACTTTAATTTCATAGATTTAATCATTACAGTTAGTAGAAGATAAAATAGACTATAAGTAGCCTACCTGTTTTCAAATCGTACAACCATTTTAACCTAGTCATTCTAAACATTACCTATGAGAGAACGTGTACCTGTTCGGGGACACCGAGAGGGAGCATAGACAATAACACTTCCACAACAACTTTTTGAAAACCTGAGACATCAACAGATCAGTTCTATATAAGAACAAAATACTATGTCAGGCAGTAAGCTATACATGCCAGGATAATCAGTTAATTTATTGTGAGCACATCTAATATTTTTAGTTTATCATTTATTGTGAAGAAAATTATAAACTAACCTTTAACCGTTGTTGGTCCGGGTACGGTATGCCATAAACTCTTTGAAGACTTTCACGGTCTTTGTTTCCCCTTCTAGTAGGCTGCCGAAGACTGAAGATTTCAAAAACATAAATGAATAAACAGATGTGCCGGTGTGTGAGGATAGCAAACAGGCGTTGTAGCAAATATATGGAATTTCAAAGAGAACATAACAACAATTAAACCGAATAAAAAACCTGCGGTTCAAAACTCACTAAAAGTAACACAATTACACCCAAACACATTCAAAATTACCTTATTAGTTCAAAAATATGGTTAGACAAACTATGACATACAAACTAAGATTTCTGCACAAACGACTCGGTTTCGCAACAAAAGCAAAAATAAAAAACGTTATACCTCTGGATGATATTGTAACTGACACTCATCTTCAGCTTCATTAACTACTTGTAAAACACAAACCAAAACCATGAGGTAATGAAATGACTATACACCTGATTGGATATCCTGACCATTATTATAATATTAAAAAGACTAATACAAACCTCGTATGTTGATGATCTGAGACGAGCGTGTATGCGAGAAGCATGTGGAAAGTTTGAGTTAACTAAAAAAACGGCGTTATACTTTATCAAGAATCTAAGTCAGCAAAGCATCTGATCTATAAAGTCCAACCACAACGGACCAACAACACAGTTATAACAAAACAAAAAGGCAAGAAATAAGCAATCAAAACATTTAAAAAAAAAAAAAAAAAGGCATGTCAATGGTACTTTACTTTTTGTTGTTGTTGAAACAAAATGATAAAAAAAACCCTAAAACCTCTCTCTCCATGGCGATTTTTTTCCCTAAAAACTCCCTAATCATTTTTTAAAATTCTGCCAATTTCTTTGTGTGTATTACATCATTCTTGTTTAGTTACTGATTAACATTCGTGTTAATTGTTTCTGGATTGGATTGGTGCTTTGTTTCACTTAGATCTGGCAGTTTTTAGGAATTGTTTCTCTTAGGGTTTTGAATCGTTTTTAGGGTTATCCAACCGACTTTGGTGCTTCATTCATTTCTTCCAATCTGTCTGGTATTAAGAAGGTTTAGTTTATTATCTAAGGTCTGATTTGAATCGATTTAACATTTATTTGTGCTATTTATCATGGGACCTGGTTGATTTCTTGGGCGCATATCTTTAAAACCCTAACTTTTTAGTTAGGGTTTTCTTTCTCCGTGTTTGATTTTGTTCATGCTACTGGTCATCTTATTATTTGATTGTTCGCTGCTAGTCTAGGGTTGTGAGAGATGAATAAGGGATTTTTTAACAAATCGCATGCTTCTAAAGGTGTTCAAGATTCTGATGGTAATGAGGGCTGATGTTGGGAGAAGTGCAACTGATGATCCACCTAATCTGGCCAATCAGAATAGTGGTATTCAAGATGATGTTGGGAGAAGTGCAACCGATGCTTCTAAAGGTGTTCAAGCTTCGATTGGTGTTGCATCTAAGGGTAGTGATGTTGTTAGGGAGTTAGAACAATCTCTATCAAGTGGAGATTCAGATGTAAACCTTCCAAAAGGAGATGGGGATGTTAATAGGGTTGCTGGGTCTAACGTGAACTCTTATGCTCCTCATGTAACTACTTCTATCAATGCTCATGTTGATACTGGTAATATTGATGTACGTGAACACCTTCCTAAACAAGTGAATCCGGTTTCACTTGATTCGTATGCTAATGTTACCATTGATAACGAGGGTGGACTACAGCCTGCACAATATCAATCTTTCCAAGATTTTCTTGATGCTAAGGAAAATCATGCTAAGGCTCATCCTACTTCGTTAACTCAGGGTGCTGCTTTAAAAAACACTCCAAGTACTCTAAATCAGCCTACTATTACGAGTACTACCAATGGGAAGACGGTTTCTTTTTCGGGTGCTATTGGTGCTTCTAACGAACCTAAGAAACATACGTCAAACTTTCGTAGGCTGGAGTGTCGCAAGAAAGCTAATGATGTGGATCTATCTATACCAATGAAAGTGGTAGAAGAGGTGAATCTCAGATTTGAAAATACGCTTTACGGGTATTTTCTTGGCCAACGCCTTGCTTTTCCTGTTGTTAATTATTATGTTCCCAATGCATGGGCTAAGTATGGTCTACAAAAGGTTATGATGAATGCGAAGGGGTTCTTTTTCTTTAAGTTTAATTCGAAGAAAGGTGTTGATGATGTCCTTGATAATGGTTCATGGTTGATTCGTAATGTACCAATTATTCTTAAACCATGGACATTGAACACCAATTTGCTTAAAGAAGATTTGACTAACATCCCGGTGTGGGTTAAATTCCATGATGTCCCTCTTGCTATGTTCTCGGATGACGGGCTTAGTCTTCTTGCTACATTGATTGGTACGCCCAAAAGGTTAGATGCTTTTACTAGTCAAATGTGCAGGGAATCCTGGGGTCGTAGTAGTTTTGCTATGTGTATGATTGAAGTGAAATCGGATGAGGCGCTTCGGGAGAGTCTCACTGTTGAGATACCTTTACTTGATGGTACGGGTTCGATGATTGAGATGATTCGTGTTGAATATGAGTGGAAACCGCCTCGATGTGATAAGTGTAAGGTTTTTGGTCATAATTTGGTGGATTGTCCTAAAGTTGTTGTGCCTCCTACGCAACCTACTAAGAATGTTAATAATGGTTTCAAGACTGTTAACACTAAGAAGAAGGGTAAGTAAGTTTGTTCAACAAATCCGGGTCAAGGAGGTTTTACTAAACCTATTGTGGGTAAGCAGTTTCATTACCAACCCAAAAAGACTCCTCCTGAACCCAAGAAAGTTGTTGTCACTAAGAAGTATGCTTCTGATGTGGCTAGTATATGTGGAACGAAGATCACTACATCCAATCAGTTTGATGCGCTTTATATGGATGATACGGATGGTTTTGGTATTCCTACTAATGACACCAACAAGGATGTGGATGATGGTCGTACAATGAAAGTGAATGAGGATGAGTCGATTAAGACTGGTACTACATCACAAGAACCGCTTGTGAGTGATTCAATGGGAATAAAGGAAGTTGGTTCTACTCCTATAGTTGAGAAAATTGGTAAGCTTGAAAAGCTACTTATTAATGGGAAAGCTACTCTTGTGGATGATGATGGTCATCCCATTCCGTCTACCTCTTCCACTAAGAGGGCTAACCCATTTTCCAAGGTGGGTGAGGTTGTGGTTTCAGATAGTAATGATGATGAGGTTCTTAACACGTTCGATGAATCAGCAAATCTTTTTTATGGTGGTCATGAGCGTGAAGATGAGTTTCATGACTATGATGATTATTCGAAGCAAATTTATGATCTTTTAGAGAATTTGGATGCTCTTAATGCCATTTATGGTTTTAATCTCCGAGGTCGTAGGAAGTAGTTTTTATTTTTGTCAGAGTCTTTTGTTATCATGTGGTTATTGGTTTTGTTTTCTTGTTTAGAAAATAGGAAGTATCTTGTTATGTAAGCTTTTCGCCTATGTAACGGGCTGATATATGGGATTCACCTATATCCGTTGTACTTAAATGCTTTTTGGAGTAATATATTTACCGGGTCGTTGATCTTTTACAAAAAAAAAAAAAAAAAAAAAAAAAAAAAAAAAAAAAAAAAAAACATTAAAAAAAAGTTGTAAATAATCTAACCAAGAAAAAAAAACCAATAAGTCAAGTTTTGTTACTTACCTGTTATTGGAAGTGGGTTTGCAGAACCCTACGCGTCATCCCTAAAAATGGAAGGAAAACAAAACCAAAAAAATCAGAGTCGGTTATTGAAAAAAATGGATTAATGAACCAATTATAATGTATAGAAATCAAATATATACGAAAAATATATTGCCTAATTACTTGTGGTCATAGACTTTTACATCCATTCACATCCATGGATCTACAATAAGGTGAACCCAAAGTTCTAGGTTTGTGTGAGGCGGTGTTATGCAGTCGTTTATCCAAAATGAAGGTCGGCAAATGGAGAGAAGATAGTATAGGATTATTTTATTCGTGCCGGGGATTATTTTATTCGTCTCGGGAAAAGGTCCACCGAGAATTGTTATATTTCTTAAATTAATAGGATGTAAACAATTATTATTCAAACCGAAAGTAGAGACCTATTCCATTAACACCTCCGGCGAGTGTATATGTGCATATGACGCGCGTGTGTGTATATATATATGTGGAAGTTAGCCATTACTTATGTGTTTATTACTAACAGATTACTATTCAATACCATGTCTTTTCTTTAAAAAAAAATACGCAATAATGAGGCCATGGGCTCAAAATTTCATAATCGGATATATTCATATAGCTGGGCTCAAAACCAAACAAATTTGCTCATTTTATTAGTATCTTCATTTTCTTTCATCTGCACAATGATGGCTGTTTTATACAAAAAAAACTTGGTACAATTTTTTCAAAATTTTCATTACTGTAAGATAATGACCAAATTGATGCACATTGTTTGCAACTTGCTAGAAAGAAGATGTGATCAGTTTCTTTAGGCAGCAACCACATTTTCTAGCAACTCTTCCAAGTCTTCTAATCTGAATTTGAAACACATCCAACAAGTTAGTTTCGAGGCACTAAAGCAACAACCATAGAAAGTACAAGTCAACTTGGAGTTCAAATCGATATATGACACAATATATCATATGCATTTCGGCATTTTGTCATAACTTATAATATGGAGAGTGAGACCATACCTTACGTCACTTAAATCAGGGAATTTTGCTATTGCATCTGTAAAGTCCTGGTTTGCAGTTGAAGATGTATACGTGATTATACATGACATTCCAGCTTGTGTTGCCGCCTGCAGAGGTTATTCGTTTGATTTCATAGCTCAATAAGTGGGCAAGTTTAAGACATAAATAAATCAATTACAAAATGGGCATAGAGACTATTGGTTCTATTTTATCCAGTTTTACTCGAAGTGAAATTTTCAATTCTTTTAAAGTAAACGGGCGGATTTGGGTCAAAAGGCCGACCCGCTTAACCAACACATATAAGATTTCCGATCTTGGCCCAACCCATTTGACCCGTTACCAACCCACCCGTTTTATAACATGTAATTTCTACAGATCTTTATTGCATATTGCAGTTATAAACATGGAAAATGGTCTAACCTGTAGACCGATGACACTATCCTCCACCACCAAGCATGCTTTCTCTGAAATGCCTAGTTTCTGGAAACGCAAATTTGATAAACATTACAAGTGTGAAGACAGGCACCAACTATAAGAAAGTTGCTTATTATTTACTACCTTAGAAGCTGTGATATATATAGAAGGGTCAGGCTTCTTTTCCTTCACGTCATCACCTGCAAAACGTAACGTTATGAAAACAAAATTTATAACCATCAACTGAGATGAACACACCAACAATAGAATAAGTGAATTGTAATGGTGTTCCCATATACTGGGGAACGTCATTATCATTGACATAAATATGATCATGATATATATCTTACCTGCAAGAAAGCAATCAAGACTTTGGAAACGCTCCTGAAGCAAGAGGAAGCACAAAATAAAAAAATTCCATCAAAGGACAATGAAAATGATGATTAACATTCATAGCAATTAGGAAGGATCGAGAGCTTACCATTCCAATAAGATTTTCTAAACACATGACGACTGAGCTTTTCGTTGCAGCAGAACATACAGCAACTTTTTTACCCTGTGGAGAAATAAAATAAAAGTAACACGTTTTTTAACAAGGGATCATGCCTCTACAAGAATAAATGCAACAAAATGAGACATGCCACCTAAGCTAGCCAGTGAAAAGAGATAAAAAAAACATGAGCGTCTAATTACACAAGATACTGACTTCTTAACAAAATACATTACAGTAGAATGAATTATATTTAGTTGTATTTTAAAGTTATCTTACAGAAGCCCTGGCCTCATCCATCAATCTTAATACGCCTGGTCTAGGCTCAACCTGCTCACACCAAACAATAGTAAAAAATGTGAAATAATGAACCAGATTGGAAGATTCAAACAAATCATAAATGCATACATAAAGACATACACATCACAACAAAATGTTGCGTCTTACACTTCCAGATTTGATTATATCCTTGTACTTCTCGGTCTTCCAATCCTAGTATCAAAAAATGAGCTGTTTAACTTCAACTACTAATTACTTAAAAACACGTCAATTGCTAAGCCAATTATGCGATTTACTTACAAGTGCTTTGTATAGGTAACAATAATTAGTGAACAAACCTGAAGAGTATCAATCAGTTTTGCCTGATCCTCGTCACTTTCAGGAGGCGTGGCAAAGAGTGTGGAAGAAGGCCAACCATTTTCCTTGAAGTACCTGATCACATTAATTCCATTTATCACTGTTTTCTTCATCTACTTTCTTTTTTCTATTATAGGTACTCAACTATTTCGTATGTTTCAAGATCTGTATGTCACTAAACATTAGAAAATTGCTAAATACGTCACGTACTTAAGTTATCACTAGAGAAGAAATTTCCGTCACTACTACATTACCAATGACTTATTTAACAAGTTTTCAAGTTTTCAAGTTTTCCAAATTTCATTAGCTTTCATACAATGAAATATGGAGTGGTAGCTAGATTACTTGCATTAGGAAAATGAATAAGTAAATAAAGTAAAGTAGAGAACCAATATAACATTTCCAACAAAAGATAGTAGAGAGGAAGAGAACCATCTCATTTTTGGTTTACCGCCACCGACTTGATTCTGAAGGACATCATAGAATTCAGTATCCCAGTTAAGAGTTTCAGCGAAAGGAGGACAACGAACATTAAAGTGAGCAAAAGCAAAATTGTAAGCTTGACGATGCAAGTCTTCAGATTCCAAAATAACTCCATCACAATCAAATATGAGAGCTTCCATTGCCCTTGAACTTGCACATATTTGCCTTGACGATGATCTAGTAGTTGAAGTTGAATATGACGAGAAACGAGTGATACGAGGGAGAGTGGTGGTGGTCTTGTGGAGCGAGAAGAGTGCGTTGTGGCTGCGAGTAGCGTTGGGAGGGCATCGGAGAACCATTGTATGGGTTGTGGACGCCATTGAGGTTATGTTATGTTCTTGTGGCTGCCTAACAGAATTACCTAACGTTAGATATGTGCCTTTTGCATAAAAAAACGAAAGTGAAATATGTGTATGTAACTTTATATATGTAACGTAACCACACTAATTCAATTACGTATGTGTAACTTTTAATGATTCAGAGTGTTAAATGTTTATTTATTAAAATAAAATTATTAGATTTAGACAACTAATCAAATATTTAGATTTATACTAGTAGTAAATTTAACTAAGCCAAAAATAATTCCAAAATTTTTTCCACGGCAAATTCGTTTATTTTCCACCATACGTCCTAGTCACTATCTATCTATCTATACTCCACCTATCAAATTTTAGCTACTTAAATAATTAAAGGAAAACTTAAAAAACCAAATAATATATGTGTGGTTTGGAAGACTCATTGAAAAGAAATAAGGATAAGGTTGATAATTTAATGTCACCAACGTAACGAATTGAAGTAAGCTCCATAACACATTTTAGTTAGGGACGAATTTAGAATTTTTAAAAAGATGTTACACAAAAGAGATGTTAAAATAACTAAAGTTACACTGTAATAAACAAAAGTAACAAAAAAATTTAAATAATAATAATAATAATAATAATAATAATAATAATAATAATTTAAAGATTGTACATACTACAATAACAGCAATTTTGAAAACTTTTTTGTACTTCGTAACCTAAAATCGAGTGTAGCCCATGCCACACTCGGCATACATGTGGGTCCATTCATGACTACATTGCCTATCATATCACTATCTGATACTCCAATGTACGTACGTGTGACACCATGCTATATTTGCAATATCTATATAAGCACTTTTCAATTGAAAGTTAAACACTCTAAGAACACATAAAAACTTACACCTATACTTAAGTTGAAACATGGTTATCTTGGCCAATGAATGCAACAAAACACTTGATCAAAATATGAACAAATGAGGTTGTTAGCTTGTATCTTGTGATTCTAGATTTGTTGAAAAGATCCAATCTATAAGTATGTTGATCGACCGCGTTTCCGAATTCAACACTTGCTCCTTTATCTCACTTTGCAACCTCAACTTTTGGTTTATTTTTTAGCGAAAACAAGAATTGGTCATTGGTATATAAAAGATGAAGAAGTAGAAGTATAAATCTCTCAAATTGATTTTTCCTTACTCTTTTCATCAAACTTTGGCCCTAAAATTACTTACGTGGCAAACACAATAAGTCCAAATACCTAAGAAGTATTTGCGTTAGAGCATCTCCAATACTATGGATTTCACAGGTTTCATAGCATTGTCATGTCATGCCACATCAGTATTTATAAATCATTACTTTCTATAAACTTACTTATTTACTCCTATGAAGTTTCAGAGTACATAACTTAGCTCCACTTTCATATTTATCATACACATCTCTTTCTTTCTCTCTCCCCTCTCCTTCCCCTCTCTCTCTCTCTCTCTCTCTCTCTCTCTCTCTCTCTCGCTCTCTCGCTCTCTCTCTCTCTCTCTCCCTCCCCCTCCAAAGTTCATGTGCATGGACTTTAACGTCTCTCCTCTTTATAAACCAAGTCAAACAATAGAGTTTTATACTAATGAACGCCACACTACAAGAAAATGAGGCTTTTAGGACCATTGTTTGGGCCACTTTTTTATATTGTGTGCTAAAGTACATTTTATAGGACCAACAATTTTTTTAGTCCTATTACACTGATTATAATAGGACACTTAGTATCTTGATCCTAATAAAATAACTTATAAGACACTTTTTTAGTACGACCTTATTACCATGCAACATAATAGGACACTTCCTGTAAAAGTCCTATTATATTAAGTTTTACAGGACGCCTTTTTCTTGTGGTCTTATCAGAATAGAATTTTATTGACACTTCAAATGTGTGTCCTATCACAAGTATCTAAAGGGACGCTTATTAGTTGGGGTTTCATTATTAAAGATAATAGAACTCTTGATATTAAAGTCCGACACAACATTTTACTTGTAGCTTCTTCGATCTTTGCTTTATTTAACATAATTTCATACACTTGTATTTGTACGTAGGCCGTGATAAATTAAGTTTTAAAAGAGGCTAGTTATTATAGAAAATCTTATGTTCCTTTATAAAATAATTTATTTATATAAATTATTTGATATTTGGTGAATGTTTGTGAACTAAATTTACAATACAATAGCCAATTGTTAAGAAAATGATAGTTTTGCTACACATGGGTCAAAATATAGTACAGAGAGGAAAATTTGAATTTATATACCTTAATATGTCACTTATTTTCGATCTAACTCACTTTATGTAATTTGTGTTTCTATTCAGTCAGGTTATCTTACTAAATTTTAATTGACTTAGGTTATGAAACTTAAAAAACATGTTGTTTAGATTAATTCTATAACAAGTCGCATGTAAACAAAGTGATATATCGTGTTTGACAAGTTCAACAATTTAAATATATAAATGTTATAAATTAAGTAGCATTAAATACTCTTAGTTGATAGATATGGCCCAATCCCTGTAGTCAAGCTTTAAATACATTTCTGGAGTGAAGACAATATGATCACCATCTTCAATGAATACGTAAGGATTCCCCACTCTTACTCAACGCTCATGCTTCAAAAATATATATGGAGTGAAGACAAAATGATCAACGTTTTCAAAGAGTGTGATAGGATTCATCGCACCTTCTCAGTATTCAAGCTTTAGATTTACCGATAAGTGAAGGCAAAGACTATGCTTGACTAGACTATCATTACATTAGGAGAGATTGTTAGGAATTATAAATGATTGTAATAATAGTCTTTTAAAAGTATGGGTTAGTTTAGTTATTTAATAGTTTATGTACGAAGGACTAAAAATGTAATATGTTGTAAGTCATCAATGATTTGAAGAGGATAATACCCGATCATTGGATAATGAAATAAGTATCCTTACATGCATTTCCCTTTGTAGGTAAGTCGATCATCAATCAATAAACATTCTCTTACATATTGTCATCCAACATTCTTCTTGTCATCATGATGTCATCCTACATACTAAGTCGATGGATTAACCTACTTGTTACTCGAAGAAGTGTCAACCCACTAACTAAGTAGTAGGTATAATAGAAATGCTTTATTATGCTTATTAACAAACGAATAAGACTTTACAAATTAATGTTGAGTTTATAAGTCTTTGATATAACATAAACTAGCCTAGGATTCAACCAAATATAAGATAGTAGAAGAAGACTCTCGACACAAAACACAAGAGTGAATTAAGTTCTTGTTGTTCTTCACTTATGATTAAGTCAACTTTCAATGTTATTTTACTAAGATGTTAAGAAACAAGTAGATTGAAAGACTTACAGGGGTTATAAAGAAGAGAATCAAGGGGAGACATGAATGGAAAGAGGTGAGCTTGCAAGTGACAAGAGGTGGCTATTTATAGACAAGATGAGACCTCATGGTCTCGCGCTAGCGTATGAGACTTACGTGCTAGAGTCTGAGTGCCCTCTTGTATATAACTAGCCGTTGGCTCATGCTAAACCTCTATTTGGCGGTGGGTTCAAACGCCATGGATTGGTCGGCCAAAAATACTGGAAACCATGGTTACTTTAAAAAAAGGTTTGACTGGTCGACGTTTTGATTAAGAACATTCTCAAGAATAATTTTATATCAAAATTCTACAAAATAATTCGTTAGATAATGTTAGGTATTCTGCTAATATATAAAAGATTTTATTATTTTTACGATTATTATACACTTAAATTAGAAGTATCAAACGATCAGAGGCCGAGACAAGAAGGGGCAAATTACAATGCCGTCTAGCAATTATTATACACCTAAATCACAATTATTATACACTTAAATTAATGGTATCAAAGGGCACGTGCCTCCTACTGGAAAAAATTGTAGTAAAAAAATGTTTAAAATGTCTGGCTACTTTTGTAATTTCTCCCCTAACGAATTGATTTGTGCTGTAGTTCCAAATTATTATCAAAATTTGCACCCTCAACCATGACTTTCTAGCTCCACTCCTTTACACGACCCACAACTTAAGCTCGAGTTCAAATCAAGCTTTTAGCGAGCTCACAAGCAACTCGACATATTCATACTTCGAGTTAAAATTTTGCTTCACTTAATTATGTAGTTATCACTTATCACAAACTTTTGTTTTTAGGATAAAGTAAAAAATTTAATTTCCCTCCTAATTTTCGTTACCTTTTAAACTCCCTCCTCCAAATTCATAAAAGTGGCTTACTCTAACCTTATTTTTCTCCCTCTCACTATTTGTACTTTATGGGATCTTGTCGTTTATTAGGACGTCCAAAAGTGTCCTAAATACCTATTACAACCTCTTCCTACATGACACTTTAATTTTTGTCCTATTAGTTTAAAGTTTCTATAAACTTATTATATAAGACACTAAATAGGGTCCTCTAAAAGCAGTTTTGTTATAGCGCCACTTAGAAGCCAAGTCACTATAAACTTCTATAAAACCTCCGATATCCATTGGAGGTACTTTGACTTTAAGAACGTTTAATATCAAAAATTACATTAGGATGAATAATGGAATGATGGCTACACAGTCTTGGGCCTAGACAAGAAGAATCATTGATTATTTAGGGCTAATGGTTAATGTAATTATAGCGGACAAAGAATTTATTAGGCTGTTAAATTGTTAGTGAATTTGTTTTAGAGATAGAATCCCAAGACCAAGTGATATGTTAGTCATTAGTGTAAATATTGGGTCTCATGTAAATAAAATGAATTAATAAATATTATCAATCAAAATTATTCGTAACACGATATTAAGGCTATATTTGGTAAAAGTTGTTGTGAGCAGCAGCTATGGGTGTGCAAGAAACCAAAAAACCGAACCTAAACCGAAAAAGACTGAACAACCGAAACCGATTGAAAAACGGACGGTTCGGTTTCTATATTTTGAAAAAACCGAAGTTTTTGGTTCGGTTTGGTTTGAGCATTAAAAACCGACCAATAGAAACCGAACAGACATTTAAAGTCAAAATGCATCTAAGACCGACATTTAACTATATCATATCGAGTAACTACTGTTTGTTTCATATGCTTCTTGAACATGTCATTTAGGACAGATAATATGTTCTCTTCTCAGGCGTTTTCTGTTTTTATTAGATTTTTATTGTTATATTGTGTTGCTCTATGACACATAAACAACTCTTTTTATGATTTAATATGGTCATTTGTTTCTTATCGTCATTATTGTGTTTTTTGTTTTTCTTAATGGTGTGTAAAGGTGTTATTTTATGATATATGTCAAATCTACTTTGAAAAAGCAAAGCTCGAAAGATCGTATAGTAACCGACAAAACTGAAAAACCAAACAAAAAAAAAATCGACAACCGAAAAAACCAAACCGACAAAAAACCGAAACCGAATGGTTTCTAAAAATCAAAAACCGAAATATTTCGGTTCGGTTTTAGTTTTATACAAAAACCGAGCCAAACCGAACCACGCTCACCCTAGCAGTGGCAGTGAGTAGTAACAGTGAGCTGTGAGCAGTAGCCAAAAAAGCTCATAGCTTCATAAAGAAGCATTGAAAAAACGAGCTTTCCTAAAAAATAGCAAAACCCACAGCTCTCATTCCAAACGAAAACTAAAAATCAAAATGTTCATTGTTCACCGATTATTACTCAAAAAAGCTTCAAGAAGCTTTGTATCAAACATAGACTAAAGCTTTAAGTTTAACCCACCACAAATAGTTTTCCTCTAATCGTGGCTACATCCCATTGATGCGGAGGGATCCCAATTTAAGATAATCAATTCTTCCAAAAACTAGATAATGTATCCTTTGACGTACAATAATGGCGGTCCTATGGTCATCGTGGCTACATCCCATTGATGCGGAGGGATCCCAATTTAAGATAATCAATTCTTCCAAAAACTAGATAATGTATCCTTTGACGTACAAAAATGGCGGTCCTATGTTCATATACATGTACAATTACATATTGTGTTTCGCCAGCTAGCAATGCATCCTTTGACGTACAATAATATTTAGTATCCAACTTTCAAATTCAGTTTAATAAATGCTACAACATCAACGTTAATGAGGTAGGTGATACATATATCATTGAAACATAATATATCAAGGTTTTTCAAGATCGAGATCTTACCAAGGATCGTTTTCGTTTTTGCAAAATCGTGATCGTAAGATGGAATCGTGATCCTAAGATCCTACTATAATGCTATTTTTTAAAGATCTTTGTAATATTATTCAAATTTATAAATTATTATATATTATAAACATTAAATTACATGAATATTCCATGAAAATGTTGTCCTGAATTATGAATATTGAATGTTTAAGAAGAATTACATGTTGATTTTAAATTTTATAAAAACATAAACCATAAATTTGTAGTTTTTTAGTTTGCGATTCGAGAAAAGTAAGATCGGAAAGGAGTAGATCTTAAAATCCTATGGTCAAGATCGGGATCCTATAAGATATTAAGCTTGTTAAGATCCTACATAGGATCCGGATCGTTTTTGCTTTGTAGAATCGTAAAATCGTAAGATCCTAAGATCAGTAATATATAGCCCAATTAAGTTGTACCTTGTTACTTAAGAATTAATTAAAATTTATACATAAACTGTCAATATGAGTTCCTTGTTTGTTATAGACCGATTTAAGATGATCAATTCTCCCAAAAACTAGATAAGAGACGAGATTTAATAAAGACTTTTAAACGGCCAAGAATTTAAAATTAAAAACCGTACTAAGGAGAAACTAGACTTATAAACAATTTATTCTTCATTCATTACTTAACACAACGATTTCATATATAAATAGGAATGAAAATGCAGTTACTAAAGAAGCTTAACTGCTTTACGTGACCCACTACCATTTTACTCTAGAATTTAAAATACATGCATGCATGAGAAATACTGAACTACAAACATGGAATGAACTTGCTAAACTATTTCCTCCACTACGTACTAGTAATGGTCATTTGACCACTTCTTCTAGAATAAAAGAAACAAAAGTAGTACGGTTCTGTCTTTTGGACACCCGAAACGTATCATTGTTCCTTCATAGTAATAAATTACTACAACTCCAAAGGATTACAGTATTCTCCGTCAATTAAACCATCATCAGCATAAAACGCGCTTATGAAATCACCGTTTTCAAAGAAATCCATATCTAGAGGGTCATCAGACATAACGGAATGAGATGAACCACCTTGGTCATATCCTGGAGTTGCGTTTGCATGATCTTTTTGTTTTCGTGAGGGTTTGTTACTGATTTTTTTAGTAGTCGAGTTGTTTGTTGTTAGAGAATGTTGATTTTTAAACCCTTCAAAATTGAGGACAACTCCAGGTCCATGGTGTGGAACAATAAGATCATTATGTGGGGTAATTGTGCAAGTGTGACAACCAAAATATGTTATGCGGAACTTGCTCGGCTCGTCTTCCAACTGTTGAACATGTTTTTTTGCCATGCAGCCTTGATCATTCATGTATGTACATCGGTAATAGCATCTGTGTATTACCCAAAACACAACTAATTATACCAAATTGAATATGCTCCAAATATATACTATGAAAAAAAAAAAGAAAAAAAAAAAGAAAAAGAAAAGAAAAAAACAACTTAATTAATGGGACGTATATTAAACATAAATGAGGTAACCTTGGAAAATTTGAGTTAAGAATAACTTTGTTTCCATATTTCCTCCATTGATAACAATCTTCACTTGTATTACTAACTTCGACCCTTGTATCTCCTCTCCTGAAAGAACATTTAAGAACCATTATTATCATATGCGGTGCCGGCTACCGTGTGATTATATTTTGCGTTATTTAGTTACACGCTTAGTTGTCTTCATGTTTTATAAGTAGAGATATTAGAGATGGTTAAGGCAAATAATTTTAGTTTTGAACAACCAACCGTTTTCTAACAAACTTCCTAAACAACTTGCTTCATAAAAAATTAATTTTGAAATTTTTTCATAATAAGCAAGAAAAAAATCTTATTTTTAAACATTTTTAATTATAGAATTCAAATGCATTATAATGTAGCATACATGCTCTAAGATTTTGTGTGATCATTGTTATAACAAAAAGTTAGAAAACTTGTACTTACTTTCGCTTGTATTGACCTCTCCCTTGTTTCACTACCAATAATGGTGTCTTCTCATTGTTTCTCGAAAGGTTTGCATTGACGGAGAAACTTTGACCCTGTGTGGCTGTCTTCTCACTGTTACACTCGAAAACTTCTGATTCCTGATGGACTTCGGATCTACTCGTACTCAACATTGAGAGGCCATTTGCAAAAGATTCGGATACATCCGTCAGTAATTCATCTACTGAAACCGACACATGATCACCGTTAGTTTCACCACAAAGCATATTCTGCAACCTCTTTGCAGAATCCCTACCTCTAATTAGAGTTTGGACCAAATTGTTATTGTTTTTCTCCATTCTTAGCTATCGTAATTAAACACAACTTAGCTTTGTTTCACAGGTTTTGCAATGAATAAATTTACTATATATGTACACATGTCAATAATGTGCAAGTTTAAAAGGTTGACATGACGTCATGATTTATGACATCACGGTCAAATGTGGATTACTAATTAATTACTGTATTATTTTCTTGTTTTTACTAATGTTGTTATATTATCGTATAATCAGCTTGTTTTGTGAGTCTAAATCCACGATTACATGTGTCTGCACTCTGAATCGATTTATAAACCTTTTTATTTTTTATAAAGTTTTTGATATACTTCTCATTGTGCTTAGAAAATAATTAAAGCGGCAAGTCGTACCAAAACATTAATCAGATATTAAAAAGAGAAATTTAAAAACATTAATGGAAATAAGTAGGTCTCCATCACTGAGAATGTCGTCTGATTGTCAAGATTTTTCTTTCCGCAAAATAATACTTTTAGGCACGTGCATTAATTGGAAAGTTACAGGAAAGGTCTCTTTAAAATATCTACCACGTATCAAATAAGTAGGAGTAACATTTATCATTTCATATCATTCTATTATGTATTGTGTCTCAATAGTAATTTATGTTGTGTGAGAAACTCCCAATCAAATAATCGTGGATTTAAGTCCTTAGAACATGCGAGATAGATTTGTGGTATTTTGAGATGGTTAAAAATTGCCATTAAAAAAAAAAAAAAAAAAAAAAAAAAAAAAAAAAAAAGGGCGACATTTATGAATTCCAATTGTTATATCCGAGTAACATACAATAAAACCAATTTTTTAGCTAGTTTTAGCTAAATTGTTTTGTAAAGTTATATGATATTTTTTTTGGTAAGCAAATGTTTGAAAAAAGTATTATACTTGACATCATTTGTTTTTATGGGTAGCGAACAATTTTTTTAGCTTTTATGGGTTTTTTTTTTTTTTTTTTTTTTTCAAATTTACTCTCTTTATGATATTTTGTAACATTTTGTGATATTTTTGCCCTTTTCAGTTAATAGCAATTTTATATTTTCGAAAGGCAAAAATGTTAAAAAAAAAAAAAATCGCCAAATACATAAAAAATGATGAATTTAAAAGAAATGTGCATTTTTAAGCAAAAAATTTGTTTCCTATCCAGAAAATCAAATGGTGTCAAGTATGATATTTATTTATTTATTTATTTGACTTTTTTTCTTTTACAACATATGTACTTTTTATATATCTTTTATATAATAAAACAAAACCCCTATTGGGAATTTTTCATTTCAAAAAAATCAATTCATGTCTTATTAGGAAATAATTTTATTTAAAAAAAATTATTTTCTTATTAGGTAACATTTTATATTTATTCATAACACAAGTAGAAGATAAATGTTGGGTTTTGGATTCTGCTGCTGAGAGAAAC
>JARVZY010009686.1:0-25504 GCA_030686995.1 Artemisia argyi
AGGCAAATAAGCACTCAAATCAAGTAACTAGCCACAAGGGCATCACAAAGATCCAAAATACACAGGCCAACACTCACTACACAAGCTTATACAAGCTTGTGAAAGAGGGTGTCAAATCTGAGTGCAGGGGAGGTTTGTGAAGAACCACTAGACAATAAGCACAAATTAAGCATTCTAACCACTTTAATAAAATTTAACAAAAATAGTAACATGCAGATTAGCAACAAGACTTTATTATCCTACAAGCTCAAGTCTTATGATTAACTATCTAGTTCACAATTAAATTCTAAGTTTTATTCAAAAACAGTTAGGCTGCAATTTTGACTTTCTTATGTAAACCAATATGTTGACTTATGTGAGCTTAGACCTTAATTTACTGATTGATTAAGTTAAGTTAAGCTATGATACGATGAAAATAAGCTAGGTTACAAAGTTCTAAGCTAATTTGGAGAATATGGAACTGATTACACTAACAGTTAAACATATAGATTAGATTAAGACTAATTTTGACTTTTACTCTAATAAGGCCTAAATATTATGATTGATATGGACTGTAATGATCTAAATAAACATGCAGCAACAAGATTTAAGCACAATAACAGGCAATCATTCAGAGAAATAGCTTGATCCAAACACACCTTAGCAAGGGTGTTTTTCTGATTAGTGTTGTATAACACTGAACTACAACATGAAACTGAATCCAAACACTGTATACAGATGTAATAAGATCAAATGAGCACAATTACTGAGTTCTAAACAACTTATACTAAGATTCACACTTAAGCTATGTTTTACTAAAAATATGTAACAACTAGCAACTATTTAATTCAATTAACAACCTACCAATTTTACTTTATAATTCCACTAACCAATACCAAATAAGTATGAAACAAGAAAAATTATAGTAAAACAAGAACAATTAAAGGTTATGCCAAAAATCAAGAAATATGCTTACAACTTGAGTTTAGGCCACAACTGAGAACCAAGAACTGAGAACCAATCCTATATGCTTACCACTAAGCTCTAATACCAAAGCAATCTAGAATACACTTTGCTCCAAGCTTCTTCACATATTCTTTGTAAATTATTTCCTAATTACTTGTTTCTTTTTTATTTTTCTTTTTTTATTGATTATTGTTGATTAAATAGTTCCAAAAGCTTGCTATGACTTACTGAGAGCCAAGTAGTGTGATTGAGATCTCTAATTAACAAACATCAAACAGAATTTAAAAGACTTGAAATGTAAATAGGACAAAGTTGAAATTCTTGAAAACTGAAAGATAGATTAATACAAGTAACCAAAGCTGTTGAATACACTTAAGCAAAGTTATACAACACTTTTGAAACAGAATTTGAAAGTTATACTAATGGTGACAACTATTTTAATTATGCTACGTGATCATAAACTAGATTACAAATTATGATATATCTCTTCTTCTTCTTTCTTCTGTATTTATCACCCTTTTGCATCCTACTAGCTCATAGATATTTTCCCACTTCATCTTGGCCCTTCATTTAGTCAAATTGATCAAGACCATTTAAATCCAAAAATGGCGCCAAATCACTCCACGTGGAATTGAGGCGGTTCTGTTACAATTAAGGCTTCTTGGGAGTATTAGGAAGTGTAAGGGACAAGTTTGATGAAGATTGGACCAAGTTGGGTAGTATTGTTTAATATTGTGGGTAAGTATTGCTACAGTGGTGGTTTTGAGATGAAAATGGGGTGGGAATGCATTTATTGTGGGGGGTAGTAGTGGCAGAGGTGGTGGAGAGTGGGTAGTAAAGTAGGGGGTGAGGTGGATATGCAAGGTGGAGGGTGCAAGTGGTGGTTACAGGTGGTGGTTACAGGTGGCTAGGGGAGGTGGAAGAAGAAGAGGAAAACGGGGGTACGTTTGGTTTTATTTATTTACAAAGGGAGTGGGGTGGGCTTGTGTTGTTGGGCCATGGAGTGATAAGGGTGGACTGGATTTGGATTGGATTTAGAATTTGATTTTGTTTTATTAATAATACAAAGGGTCCGGTTTGGTAATTATGGCTTTAAAGCCCAAGGACCAAATGTGAAAATTCTGCATTCTTAGGGAACTAATTTGTAACTTTCCCAACTTCACATAAGGACCAAACCTGTAATTTAACATTAGTACAAGGACCATAGATGAATATTTTTCCATTTTTAAACCTTAGGGACCAAATCTGCCAATTTAGAAACTCCAGGGACCAAACTTGTAATTATTCCAAAACTTTTCTCATAAGGACCAATATTGTCAAACATGAATAGTACAAGGTTTATTTTGATTATTTCCAATTTTAAAACCTTAAGGACTATTTTTGACAGTTTTCAAAGTTGAGGGACTAAAGTTGTAATTTTATGATTTTTAACTTCAAAGGATTATTTTGAACAACTTGTGAATCCCAAGGACCTAAAATGATATTTGTACAAGTTTTGATTGACCAGGAACTAGTTTTGCCAATTTATCAAAGTTCAGGGACTGAAACTGTAAATTATTAATATTTTGTATGTTTTTCATCAGTTTTCATCCCTTTTGCACTTTAACACCTAAAAACACATTTTGATGATATTTCCTGTATTATGAGGCAAATCTGTATGTTTTCATATGTTTTTGCAGTCTAAATGTGATAGAAATGATGAGCTTTTAGACACTCATCAATCCCCCACACTAAACTATTGCTAGTCCCTAGCAATATTTTATGAAGTTTTAATGGATTTCAAAGAACTCTTTACCAAAAGCCATCACTTTTGGAGTAGCCAGATGTAAGAACTGTGGTACATCTGATAACCGTGTGATTTTGAGCAAATCACCAGCTGTCAACGGATTTGATTTGTCTTTACCAAAAGCCGTTTACTTCTGGACTATCCAACTCTTGATGGAATAGTCAACATCTTGGTGAGCTGATTACCAATTATGGATTTTCCACTGCCTTTACCACAAGCCATAATCTTGCGGGCTAGCCAACTCATTCGCTTTTTAGGATATGGCGAGTTGAGGTACCATACAATTTTTGGCAAATTGCAAGCCATCAACGGGTTTGAGATATCTTTACCAAGAACCGTTTGCTCCTGGATTAGCCAATCCTTATGTGGGTTAGACATGGTGGACTGATTACCATTTATTTGTGTTCTAAGTGAGAAAAAAAAATTAATTTTGGCTAAAATGGGGGTTCCTGATGGAACATGTGTTTGAATTCGAGAGAATCCCAACCCCCCTACACTTAGAACTGAATATTGCCCTCAATATTCAAAGTACCGGGCATTAAACCGAACTTAGAACGTAAAAGGGAAATATTACTTAGCCATTATTTAAGATATATATACATACATATATTTTTTAGATAAAACTTCTTAAATAGAAGCTATCACTATATGTAAATTTTTTTTTTTTTTGAAAGATATTTACATATATACAACATGTGGGGCATCTCCCCCACACTAGGGTGTTACACACGGGTGAAAACCCATGTTTGCTAATGTTTTTGATTCCCGGGTCACTAGTTTGACTCGACCCCGAATTGATTCGAATCCTCCCAAACCATCAGGTTTGTCACGCAAGTTAACCGCTTGTGAACGGTTTAACTGTAACAAAGGGTTCCTGAGCAGATTGGGAGAAAAAGCAATTGAAAAATCCATGGGGAAGTATCTGGCTCTAAACCAATGTTATATGGAAGATGCCAGGGTCAAAGGTAACATCTTCACTCCCGAATGAGTGAAGGGAAGGAGAAATCACCGGGTAGGTGAAGGGTAGTAGGGAGATCAGAACAGCAGTAATCACAAGAACTTCCTCCTCAAGAATTTGAAATTTAAGTGAAGGAGGCAAGGTCTTATGCTTGATCTCAGGAAATTTATCAGTTTTTACAACTGATTTGATTTCCTCTTTATGAAGTTGTTTGGGAGGGAGGATGTTATAACAATTTTCAACTGATTTATAATTGTTTGGGTACAACAATTGTTCAAGAAGATCATTAATATCTCCCTCCTGATCAATCTCAGCATCATCTATTCCAGGAATAAATGAATCCAAATTGATATAATCACCATTCTTATCCATAATAGAATCACTTTCCTCAACCAGAGTGAGGGAAGATGAAGAGTCAGCTAAGATATCACTCTCAGTGTCATCTTCATCCCATATGGGATCATTATGGAGTTCTTTTAGTGGAGGAGGGGAAATTGGATCATTACTTAGCAATTCCTCAAGGAGAAGAATATCCCCCTCCTGATCACTCTCAGCATCATCTTCATCCCAAATGGGACCACTTTCCTCAACCGGAGTTAAGGAAGTGAAGAGTCGGGAATGATGGAATGAGAAGATGGAGTGGGATCACCACTCACCAAATCATGAACATAACCAATATTTTCTTGAGAGTACTCCTGTAAGGCAACATCAATGACATCGATTCGGTTAATTGATGCAGAGTTATAGTTTGAGGAGTACCTCGAAGTTTGATCATGGTTAAAGGTAATAGCCTCATGACCCATACGCAATGTGATCTTACGCTCAAATACATCTATAAGAGCATGGCCCGTTCTTAGGAATCCTCGTCCAAGAATGAGAGGAATCCTAGGATTAGCATTGAATTCAACAACCACAAAGTCAGCTGGAAAATGGAATTTCCCTACTTTCACAAATACGTCCTCGGCAATACCGAGGGGCATAGATATAGAACGATCTGCAAGCTCAAGAGTCATGCAGGTAGGGGTAAGTTTAGGAAGAGAAAGTTTCTTCCATACTGAATTAGGCATCAGGTTGATGCTGGCGCCCAGATCAGCCAAGGCGTTGCATGCAACCATTCCTGGGAATTCACAAGGTAAGATAAATTTCCCAGGATCTCCAAGCTTCTCGGGAAGCTTCTTTAAGATAACTGCAGAGCAGTTCTCATTTAGAGAAGTTTTTGCCAATTCAACCAGTTTTTCCTTGTCGTTTAACAACTGTTTGATTGTTGATGCAAACTTGGGCATCAACATGACAGCATCCACAAGACTTATGTCAAATTGCAAATCTTTAAAGATTTGCAAGAGTTTGTCCGTTTGGTAATTAGACCTCTCGCGGTGCTCTTGCTCATTTAAGAGTGAAGGGTAAGGAAGGGTAGGCTTAAAAGGTTTGGATTTAGGGACAGTAGGCTCAGGAGTTTCATCAGTCTCAAAGACAACTCCTGATTTGGTTTTCTTTCGAGGGACAACTTGCGGTTGGACGTGTGCGGTACTTCGTGGGCTTGGAGTTTGCACCTGGTCCTTGGCAACCTCGTTCTCTTTTTCCACATCGTATAACGGTGGTGGAATAGGAGTAGAGGGTCCCTCATAAGCAGCACCACTACGAGTGGTGATAGCTTTGATGATGTTGGAATCCTCCTCATCATCACTATCGTCAAGTACACTCTTTCGGGCAGCATTAAGCATATGAGAATAAGTCATAGCTGCCCTTTGGTCATAAAGGTTGCTTGACAAACTTTTAACCGTGAATCGTGAAAGAGTGGGATCTATTCTTGATGATGTAGCAGTAATTGGGGGTGTAGAATTTGGGACAACCGTGGTTTGGACGAAATGAGTACTTCCATTATTAGAAGGAAGTACCGGGTCCTTTGTCACCATGGTTGGTCCATCTTTGTCACTATGAATAGTGACAGCTTTGAGTTCACCCCTAGGATTCGCAACAGTATTACTCGGGAGACTTCCCGAGGTGGAAGGTGGAACGAGTTGTTTCACCAAATCAGATATCATACTCTTTAGATCGTTCTTCAGCTCATGATTGTTCTTCGCAATTGAAGAATCAAATTCATTCTTCAAATTGGAGATTTGGTTTTGAACCACTCTCATTTTAGCATCAGTAGCCTTGATGTGGTTAGCTAGTTCAGCAGATTGAGATTCTTGGAACGAAACCATTTGATTATTAGGAGCTGAATACCCTTGATTAGAATTTGAATTCCCTTTATAGGGAGGGTATTGAACAGGAACAATTTGATTGTTTTGAGTACGATATTGATTTTGGTTATTATGCCCTCTTGGCTGATTAGGATTAGACCTATTTGAATTGTTGGGTTGATATGATCCTGATGGACCCTCTTGGTTATTAGCACGGTAATTTGTTTCAGCTTGAGGAAGGTATTGGTTACCTCCTTGATTGAAATTACCGGCTAGAGCATCGACTTCAAATGCATTGCCATCGGTGGCAGTACAGTTGTAGTATGCATGAGGACCACCACAAGTGACACATGGTTCAATCTTTTTGACTTCAGCACGTGTAGATGGCTCTTTCTTTTGGTTAAGAGTCAAATTTTTAAGAGCATCCATGAGTTGAGCAAACTGAGTATTGTCAACAGTTTGAGTCATGGGAGATGAAGTAGAAGGTGAATCACTTGCTTTGGGAGCAACTGGTTTGTTTCTTGAGGTACGGACCTCAGCTTTGTTCTCTATAATGGCTAAAGCATCCTTTGTTGTTCGATTCAAAAAATTACCTCCCGCGGAGGAATTAAGAGAATCTTGATCAGCTTGTCTTATGCCATTATAGAAAGTATCCAGATATATCAACTCAGAAAATCCATGATGAGGACAGTTGCGTAGCATTTCCTTAAAACGATCCCATGATTCACTGAATGTTTCATCAAAATGTTGTGTGAATTTCATGATTTCATTCAGGAGATTCGTGGTTTTTGAAGGAGGATAGAATTTATGCACAAACTTCTGTACTAAATCTTCCCACGTTTCAATCGACTTAGGGGGTTGTTTGTCAAGCCAGATCCTGGCGGGCCCATCGAGGGAAAACGGGAAAAGAAGAAGTTTTATTGCATCCTCAGGGACGTTTTTACATTTCAAGGTGGATGTGATTTTATTGAACCACCGAATGTGATAGTGAGGATCGTCCCTATCAAAACCATAGAATTGACGCGCTGTCACTAGGTTTATTAACCCTGTTTTAAGCTCAAAGTTTTCAGGTACGATGGCTGGAACAACAATGGCATCTCCGTACCCATCGGTGGGTGCTTGGAGAAGCTCATTCATCGTTTGTTTTTCTGTTATTTTGACAGGAATTTTTGGATCAGTACGTATCTCGGGTACGACTGAGGGAGCAGAACGTCTACGACTTCTTCGAGGTATGGCTACAAGCTCACGAAGAGGACTTGATGACCTTGAAGAACGAGTGCGCATGCACTAAGACGCGTCTAAGGATACTTGAAGAAAAGGAAACTCAGGAGGGGTGCGAAGAGTATTTTTGTGATTATTTATCTTTTATATATATATATATATATATATATATATATATATATATATATATATATATATATATATATATATATATATATATAGAAAGAAAAAGAAAATATTTTTGTATTTTATATTGTTTATGGAAGATTAAAATATGATATTATATAATATATATACAAAGGATAGATAATCAACCAAACTGATACGTTCAACGCAGCACAACCTCCCCGGCAGCGGCGCCAAAAATTGATTCACCTGAAAACAGTCTACTTATTTAGTCAACCACTTGTGAATGGTTGACGATACAAGTCAAACTAGAAAGAGGCAAATACAATAATCCAAGGTAGTACAGTTATATCCCCAGGTCGTTAATTTCCCAACGAGATGTGATATCCTGTGATTGAACGAATGTGTTTGGTATAGTTTGGATGATCAGGAATAGGGTTATGAATGATTTGTCACAATACTAAAAGTATAAATAACTCAAATGAGTTATATCAACTAATAAGTATGATCAAAAACCCTAGAAACGTAAAACGTATTAAAAACGTACGTTTAAATTAAATTAAACGTAAACGTACAAAAATAAAAGTGAAAAGTGATCAATATAAACCCCACAAATGTGAAATTTATATTTTTGAGATCCTAAGAATAAAATAAAATTATTAGAAAAATAAAATTATTTTTTTAACTTTTTTATTATTTATTATTAATTAATTACTATTTAATAGTATTTATTAAATACCTAAATAATAAGAAAACTAAAATAAGGCTTAGACAAATAAAATAAAAACATAGAAAAATCTAAAATATTATATAAGAAATTTTAAAACTGAAAATATATTTATTACACTTATTATCTATTTATTATTAATTATTAACTATATAAAATTATTTATTAACTAATTAAACTAATTAAATTATTAATACTAGAATATGAACAGTAAAAATTCTAGAAAAATTCCTAAAAATGTTATAACTTATATAAAAGCTAGAAAAATTATAAAAACTATGTGGTACTTAATAAAATATAATTATGCTATTTAGTTATTTAATATTAATTATTAATTAATTAAACTAGCATTAATTCTAAATATTACTAGATGACAAAAGAAAAATCTGGAAAAATTTATAAAAGTACTTTAATATAAAAGAGATTTAATAAAAATATAAAAATACAGAAGTGCTTATAAATAAGCTAAAAAGAAAATTAAATAGATAGTTTCTATTAAATAGAAGCTATCACTATAAGTAAGTTTGGCATTTTCTGGATTTTCTTTTATAAAACTATTAAAATACTTAAAATAAGAAACTATTACAAAAACGACTAACTTGGAAACTCAAAATAAGCACTGTTAGTGCTTATTACCCCAAACAATTGACCAAGTTTGACTTTTTAAGTAAATAAGCTCAAATGAGCTTATTTGGGGTCCACTAGGGTAGATTCTGGTTCCTCTGAGTTGTTTGAACAATATTTAAGAAGATTCAACCAAATAAGTAGCTTGAATAAGCCACAAAACACAAATAAGCACTTTGCTTATTGGATTCTGAGACAGAAAATGGGACAACTTTGTGAGGTAAAACCAAGTGGGGTCCACTATGATCTAGGCCAAACAAAGGGTCAAGTATTCAAGCCTGGTAGGAGGGGGGTTGGGAGAATCAAAATTGGAGGTGTGGGACCCACTGGTGAGCTCAGAAAGAGCTTATGAAGTGAGGGGTCCTATCTGATTCACTAAGTTAACTGAGTGAGTGAAACAAGCTTGAAAATTTGGTAAAAGCTTTAAAACAAACTTAAGGAAGGAAACAAAATATAAGTACTGTGTATATATAGTATATTAACAAATATGAACAAGTGTGTTCACTGGATTTGGCTAAAAAGCTTGTAATAAGCTTTTAAGAACTTCCAAGTAAACTGAGATCCAAACACCCTAGACAGTCAACCAAAGTGGTCAAATTGAGCTTATGAAATAAGCTCAAAAGAACTTAATGAATGCTGAACTATTAAGTTGGGCTAGTGAGGATTCCAAAATGCCAAAGCTTGACCAATGGGGACCACTGGGTAGCTTGTTAAGGGCTTATGAAGTTGGGTGGGTTGACTGGTTCACTCAGTTAACTGAGTGAATGGAACAAGCTTCCAACTGATTGCAGCCCTAGTTAAAGGGCTTGTGAGTGAAAGTTTAAGCTTGCAATGTGAAGATGGGTTGCTTAGCTTCTAAAAGAGCCAAAGATCACAAGCCAAAGCTCAGTGATAAGCTTATGATGGGCTTGTGAAGTTGCTTGTTTACACTGAGTTATCAGTGTATTGTTTGATTTTGATGCACAAGATAAGCAATTAAGATAAGCAGTAACAGGCAAATAAGCACTCAAATCAAGTAACTAGCCACAAGGGCATCACAAAGATCCAAAATACACAGGCCAACACTCACTACACAAGCTTATACAAGCTTGTGAAAGAGGGTGTCAAATCTGAGTGCAGGGGAGGTTTGTGAAGAACCACTAGACAATAAGCACAAATTAAGCAGTCTAACCACTTTAATAAAATTTAACAAAAATAGTAACATGCAGATTAGCAACAAGACTTTATTATCCTACAAGCTCAAGTCCTATGATTAACTATCTAGTTCACAATTAAATTCTAAGTTTTATTCAAAAACAGTTAGGCTGCAATTTTGACTTTCTTATGTAAACCAATATGTTGACTTATGTGAGCTTAGACCTTAATTTACTGATTGATTAAGTTAAGTTAAGCTATGATATGATGAAAATAAGCTAGGTTACAAAGTTCTAAGCTAATTTGGAGAATATGGAACTAATTACACTAACAGTTAAATATATAGATTAGATTAAGACTAATTTTGACTTTTACTCTAATAAGGCTTAAATATTATGATTGATATGGACTGTAATGATCTAAATAAACATGCAGCAACAAGATTTAAGCACAATAATAGGCAATCATTCAGAGAAACAGCTTGATCCAAACACACCTTAGCAAGGGTGTTTTTCTGATTAGTGTTGTATAACACTGAACTACAACATGAAACTGAATCCAAACTGTATCACACATTCGTTCAATCATAGGGTATCACACCTCGTAAGGAAATTAACAACCCGGGGATATAACTGTACTACCTTGGATTATTGCATTTGCCTCTTTCTAGTTTGACTTGTATTGTCAACCATTCACAAGTGGTTGACTCTAGAATATACGGCTAGAAATTAGCGATGCCAAAAATTAATTCGCCTGAAAACAGTCTACTTATTTAGTCAACCACTTGTGAATGGTTGACGATACAAGTCAAACTAGAAAGAGGCAAATACAATAATCCAAGGTAGTACAGTTATATCCCCGGGTTGTTAATTTCCCAACGAGGTGTGATATCCTGTGATTGAATGAATGTGTTTGGTATAGTTTGGATGATCAGGAATAGGGTTATGAATGATTTGTCACAATACTAAAAGTATAAATAACTCAAATGAGTTATATCAACTAATAAGTATGATCAAAAACCCTAGAAACGTAAAACGTATTAAAAACGTACATTTAAATTAAATTAAACGTAAACGTACAAAAATAAAAGTGAAAAGTGATCAATATAAACCCCACAAATGTGAAATTTATATTTTTGAGATCCTAAGAATAAAAGAAAATTATTAGAAAAATAAAATTACTTTTTTAACTTTTTTATTATTTATTATTAATTAATTACTATTTAATAGTATTTACTAAATACCTAAATAATAAGAAAACTAAAATAAGGCTTAGACAAATAAAATAAAAACATAGAAAAATCTAAAATATTATATAAGAAATTTTAAAACTGAAAATATATTTATTACACTTATTATCTATTTATTATTAATTATTAACTATATAAAATTATTTATTAACTAATTAAACTAATTAAATTATTAATACTAGAATATGAACAGTAAAAATTCTAGAAAAATTCCTAAAAATGTTATAACTTATATAAAAGCTAGAAAAATTATAAAAACTATGTGGTACTTAATAAAATATAATTATGCTATTTAGTTATTTAATATTAATTATTAATTAATTAAACTAGCATTAATTCTAAATATTACTAGATGACAAAAGAAAAATCTGGAAAAATTTATAAAAGTACTTTAATATAAAAGAGATTTAATAAAAATATAAAAATACAGAAGTGCTTATAAATAAGCTAAAAAGAAAATTAAATAGATAGTTTCTATTAAATAGAAGCTATCACTATAAGTAAGTTTGGCTTTTTCTGGATTTTCTTTTATAAAACTATTAAAATACTTAAAATAAGAAACTATTACAAAAACGACTAACTTGGAAACTCAAAATAAGCACTGTTAGTGCTTATTACCCCAAACAATTGACCAAGTTTGACTTTTTAAGGAAATAAGCTCAAATGAGCTTATTTGGGGTCCACTAGGGTAGATTCTGGTTCCTCTGAGTTGTTTGAACAATATTTAAGAAGATTCAACCAAATAAGTAGCTTGAATAAGCCACAAAACACAAATAAGCACTTTGCTTATTGGATTCTGAGACAGAAAATGGGACAACTTTGTGAGGTAAAACCAAGTGGGGTCCACTATGATCTAGGCCAAACAAAGGGTCAAGTATTCAAGCCTGGTAGGAGGGGGTTGGGAGAATCAAAATTGGAGGTGTGGGACCCACTGGTGAGCTCAGAAAGAGCTTATGAAGTGAGGGGTCCTATCTGATTCACTAAGTTAACTGAGTGAGTGAAACAAGCTTGAAAATTTGGTAAAAGCTTTAAAACAAACTTAAGGAAGGAAACAAAATATAAGTACTGTGTATATATAGTATATTAACAAATATGAACAAGTGTGTTCACTGGATTTGGCTAAAAAGCTTGTAATAAGCTTTTAAGAACTTCCAAGTAAACTAAGATTCAAACACCCTAGACAGTCAACCAAAGTGGTCAAATTGAGCTTATGAAATAAGCTCAAAAGAACTTAATGAATGCTGAACTATTAAGTTGGGCTAGTGAGGATTCCAAAATGCCAAAGCTTGACCAATGGGGACCACTGGGTAGCTTGTTAAGGGCTTATGAAGTTGGGTGGGTTGACTGGTTCACTCAGTTAACTGAGTGAATGGAACAAGCTTCCAACTGATTGCAGCCCTAGTTAAAGGGCTTGTGAGTGAAAGTTTAAGCTTGCAATGTGAAGATGGGTTGCTTAGCTTCTAAAAGAGCCAAAGATCACAAGCCAAAGCTCAGTGATAAGCTTATGATGGGCTTGTGAAGTTGCTTGTTTACACTGAGTTATCAGTGTATTGTTTGATTTTGATGCACAAGATAAGCAATTAAGATAAGCAGTAACAGGCAAATAAGCACTCAAATCAAGTAACTAGCCACAAGGGCATCACAAAGATCCAAAATACACAGGCCAACACTCACTACACAAGCTTATACAAGCTTGTGAAAGAGGGTGTCAAATCTGAGTGCAGGGGAGGTTTGTGAAGAACCACTAGACAATAAGCACAAATTAAGCAGTCTAACCACTTTAATAAAATTTAACAAAAATAGTAACATGCAGATTAGCAACAAGACTTTATTATCCTACAAGCTCAAGTCCTATGATTAACTATCTAGTTCACAATTAAATTCTAAGTTTTATTCAAAAACAGTTAGGCTGCAATTTTGACTTTCTTATGTAAACCAATATGTTGACTTATGTGAGCTTAGACCTTAATTTACTGATTGATTAAGTTAAGTTAAGCTATGATATGATGAAAATAAGCTAGGTTACAAAGTTCTAAGCTAATTTGGAGAATATGGAACTAATTACACTAACAGTTAAATATATAGATTAGATTAAGACTAATTTTGACTTTTACTCTAATAAGGCCTAAATATTATGATTGATATGGACTGTAATGATCTAAATAAACATGCAGCAACAAGATTTAAGCACAATAAAAGGCAATCATTCAGAGAAACAGCTTGATCCAAACACACCTTAGCAAGGGTGTTTTTCTGATTAGTGTTGTATAACACTGAACTACAACATGAAACTGAATCCAAACTGTATCACACATTCGTTCAATCATAGGATATCACACCTCGTAAGGAAATTAACAACCCGGGATATAACTGTACTACCTTGGATTATTGCATTTGCCTCTTTCTAGTTTGACTTGTATTGTCAACCATTCACAAGTGGTTGACTCTAGAATATACGGCTAGAAATTAGCGATGCCAAAAATTAATTCGCCTGAAAACAGTCTACTTATTTAGTCAACCACTTGTGAATGGTTGACGATACAAGTCAAACTAGAAAGAGGCAAATACAATAATCCAAGGTAGTACAGTTATATCCCCGGGTTGTTAATTTCCCAACGAGGTGTGATATCCTGTGATTGAATGAATGTGTTTGGTATAGTTTGGATGATCAGGAATAGGGTTATGAATGATTTGTCACAATACTAAAAGTATAAATAACTCAAATGAGTTATATCAACTAATAAGTATGATCAAAAACCCTAGAAACGTAAAACGTATTAAAAACGTACATTTAAATTAAATTAAACGTAAACGTACAAAAATAAAAGTGAAAAGTGATCAATATAAACCCCACAAATGTGAAATTTATATTTTTGAGATCCTAAGAATAAAAGAAAATTATTAGAAAAATAAAATTATTTTTTTAACTTTTTTATTATTTATTATTAATTAATTACTATTTAATAGTATTTATTAAATACCTAAATAATAAGAAAACTAAAATAAGGCTTAGACAAATAAAATAAAAACTTAGAAAAATCTAAAATATTATATAAGAAATTTTAAAACTGAAAATATATTTATTACACTTATTATCTATTTATTATTAATTATTAACTATATAAAATTATTCATTAACTAATTAAACTAATTAAATTATTAGTACTAGAATATGAACAGTAAAAATTCTAGAAAAATTCCTAAAAATGTTATAACTTATATAAAAGCTAGAAAAATTATAAAAACTATGTGGTACTTAATAAAATATAATTATGCTATTTAGTTATTTAATATTAATTATTAATTAATTAAACTAGTATTAATTCTAAATATTACTAGATGACAAAAGAAAAATCTGGAAAAATTTATAAAAGTACTTTAATATAAAAGAGATTTAATAAAAATATAAAAATACAGAAGTGCTTATAAATAAGCTAAAAAGAAAATTAAATAGATAGTTTCTATTAAATAGAAGCTATCACTATAAGTAAGTTTGGCTTTTTCTGGATTTTCTTTTATAAAACTATTAAAATACTTAAAATAAGAAACTATTACAAAAACAACTAACTTGGAAACTCAAAATAAGCACTGTTAGTGCTTATTACCCCAAACAGTTGACCAAGTTTGACTTTTTAAGGAAATAAGCTCAAATGAGCTTATTTGGGGTCCACTAGGGTAGATTCTGGTTCCTCTGAGTTGTTTGAACAATATTTAACAAGATTCAACCAAATAAGTAGCTTGAATAAGCCACAAAACACAAATAAGCACTTTGCTTATTGGATTCTGAGACAGAAAATGGGACAACTTTGTGAGGTAAAACCAAGTGGGGTCCACTATGATCTAGGCCAAACAAAGGGTCAAGTATTCAAGCCTGGTAGGAGGGGGGTTGGGAGAATCAAAATTGGAGGTGTGGGACCCACTGGTGAGCTCAGAAAGAGCTTATGAAGTGAGGGGTCCTATCTGATTCACTAAGTTAACTGAGTGAGTGAAACAAGCTTGAAAATTTGGTAAAAGCTTTAAAACAAACTTAAGGAAGGAAACAAAATATAAGTACTGTGTATATATAGTATATTAACAAATATGAACAAGTGTGTTCACTGGATTTGGCTAAAAAGCTTGTAATAAGCTTTTAAGAACTTCCAAGTAAACTGAGATCCAAACACCCTAGACAGTCAACCAAAGTGGTCAAATTGAGCTTATGAAATAAGCTCAAAAGAACTTAATGAATGCTGAACTATTAAGTTGGGCTAGTAAGGATTCCAAAATGCCAAAGCTTGACTAATGGGGACCACTGGGTAGCTTGTTAAGGGCTTATGAAGTTGGGTGGGTTGACTGGTTCACTCAGTTAACTGAGTGAATGGAACAAGCTTCCAGCTGATTGCAGCCCTAGTTAAAGGGCTTGTGAGTGAAAGTTTAAGCTTGCAATGTGAAGATGGGTTGCTTAGCTTCTAAAAGAGCCAAAGATCACAAGCCAAAGCTCAGTGATAAGCTTATGATGGGCTTGTGAAGTTGCTTGTTTACACTGAGTTATCAGTGTATTGTTTGATTTTGATGCACAAGATAAGCAATTAAGATAAGCAGTAACAGGCAAATAAGCACTCAAATCAAGTAACTAGCCACAAGGGCATCACAAAGATCCAAAATACACAGGCCAACACTCACTACACAAGCTTATACAAGCTTGTGAAAGAGGGTGTCAAATCTGAGTGCAGGGGAGGTTTGTGAAGAACCACTAGACAATAAGCACAAATTAAGCAGTCTAACCACTTTAATAAAATTTAACAAAAATAGTAACATGCAGATTAGCAACAAGACTTTATTATCCTACAAGCTCAAGTCCTATGATTAACTATCTAGTTCACAATTAAATTCTAAGTTTTATTCAAAAACAGTTAGGCTGCAATTTTGACTTTCTTATGTAAACCAATATGTTGACTTATGTGAGCTTAGACCTTAATTTACTGATTGATTAAGTTAAGTTAAGCTATGATATGATGAAAATAAGCTAGGTTACAAAGTTCTAAGCTAATTTGGAGAATATGGAACTAATTACACTAACAGTTAAATATATAGATTAGATTAAGACTAATTTTGACTTTTACTCTAATAAGGCTTAAATATTATGATTGATATGGACTGTAATGATCTAAATAAACATGCAGCAACAAGATTTAAGCACAATAAAAGGCAATCATTCAGAGAAACAGCTTGATCCAAACACACCTTAGCAAGGGTGTTTTTCTGATTAGTGTTGTATAACACTGAACTACAACATGAAACTGAATCCAAACTGTATCACACATTCGTTCAATCATAGGATATCACACCTCGTAAGGAAATTAACAACCCGGGGATATAACTGTACTACCTTGGATTATTGCATTTGCCTCTTTCTAGTTTGACTTGTATTGTCAACCATTCACAAGTGGTTGACTCTAGAATATACGGCTAGAAATTAGCGATGCCAAAAATTAATTCGCCTGAAAACAGTCTACTTATTTAGTCAACCACTTGTGAATGGTTGACGATACAAGTCAAACTAGAAAGAGGCAAATACAATAATCCAAGGTAGTACAGTTATATCCCCGGGTTGTTAATTTCCCAACGAGGTGTGATATCCTGTGATTGAATGAATGTGTTTGGTATAGTTTGGATGATCAGGAATAGGGTTATGAATGATTTGTCACAATACTAAAAGTATAAATAACTCAAATGAGTTATATCAACTAATAAGTATGATCAAAAACCCTAGAAACGTAAAACGTATTAAAAACGTACATTTAAATTAAATTAAACGTAAACGTACAAAAATAAAAGTGAAAAGTGATCAATATAAACCCCACAAATGTGAAATTTATATTTTTGAGATCCTAAGAATAAAAGAAAATTATTAGAAAAATAAAATTATTTTTTTAACTTTTTTATTATTTATTATTAATTAATTACTATTTAATAGTATTTATTAAATACCTAAATAATAAGAAAACTAAAATAAGGCTTAGACAAATAAAATAAAAACTTAGAAAAATCTAAAATATTATATAAGAAATTTTAAAACTGAAAATATATTTATTACACTTATTATCTATTTATTATTAATTATTAACTATATAAAATTATTCATTAACTAATTAAACTAATTAAATTATTAGTACTAGAATATGAACAGTAAAAATTCTAGAAAAATTCCTAAAAATGTTATAACTTATATAAAAGCTAGAAAAATTATAAAAACTATGTGGTACTTAATAAAATATAATTATGCTATTTAGTTATTTAATATTAATTATTAATTAATTAAACTAGTATTAATTCTAAATATTACTAGATGACAAAAGAAAAATCTGGAAAAATTTATAAAAGTACTTTAATATAAAAGAGATTTAATAAAAATATAAAAATACAGAAGTGCTTATAAATAAGCTAAAAAGAAAATTAAATAGATAGTTTCTATTAAATAGAAGCTATCACTATAAGTAAGTTTGGCTTTTTCTGGATTTTCTTTTATAAAACTATTAAAATACTTAAAATAAGAAACTATTACAAAAACAACTAACTTGGAAACTCAAAATAAGCACTGTTAGTGCTTATTACCCCAAACAGTTGACCAAGTTTGACTTTTTAAGGAAATAAGCTCAAATGAGCTTATTTGGGGTCCACTAGGGTAGATTCTGGTTCCTCTGAGTTGTTTGAACAATATTTAACAAGATTCAACCAAATAAGTAGCTTGAATAAGCCACAAAACACAAATAAGCACTTTGCTTATTGGATTCTGAGACAGAAAATGGGACAACTTTGTGAGGTAAAACCAAGTGGGGTCCACTATGATCTAGGCCAAACAAAGGGTCAAGTATTCAAGCCTGGTAGGAGGGGGGTTGGGAGAATCAAAATTGGAGGTGTGGGACCCACTGGTGAGCTCAGAAAGAGCTTATGAAGTGAGGGGTCCTATCTGATTCACTAAATTAACTGAGTGAGTGAAACAAGCTTGAAAATTTGGTAAAAGCTTTAAAACAAACTTAAGGAAGGAAACAAAATATAAGTACTGTGTATATATAGTATATTAACAAATATGAACAAGTGTGTTCACTGGATTTGGCTAAAAAGCTTGTAATAAGCTTTTAAGAACTTCCAAGTAAACTGAGATCCAAACACCCTAGACAGTCAACCAAAGTGGTCAAATTGAGCTTATGAAATAAGCTCAAAAGAACTTAATGAATGCTGAACTATTAAGTTGGGCTAGTAAGGATTCCAAAATGCCAAAGCTTGACCAATGGGGACCACTGGGTAGCTTGTTAAGGGCTTATGAAGTTGGGTGGGTTGACTGGTTCACTCAGTTAACTGAGTGAATGGAACAAGCTTCCAGCTGATTGCAGCCCTAGTTAAAGGGCTTGTGAGTGAAAGTTTAAGCTTGCAATGTGAAGATGGGTTGCTTAACTTCTAAAAGAGCCAAAGATCACAAGCCAAAGCTCAGTGATAAGCTTATGATGGGCTTGTGAAGTTGCTTGTTTACACTGAGTTATCAGTGTATTGTTTGATTTTGATGCACAAGATAAGCAATTAAGATAAGCAGTAACAGGCAAATAAGCACTCAAATCAAGTAACTAGCCACAAGGGCATCACAAAGATCCAAAATACACAGGCCAACACTCACTACACAAGATTATACAAGCTTGTGAAAGAGGGTGTCAAATCTGAGTGCAGGGGAGGTTTGTGAAGAACCACTAGACAATAAGCACAAATTAAGCAGTCTAACCACTTTAATAAAATTTAACAAAAATAGTAACATGCAGATTAGCAACAAGACTTTATTATCCTACAAGCTCAAGTCCTATGATTAACTATCTAGTTCACAATTAAATTCTAAGTTTTATTCAAAAACAGTTAGGCTGCAATTTTGACTTTCTTATGTAAACCAATATGTTGACTTATGTGAGCTTAGACCTTAATTTACTGATTGATTTAGTTAAGTTAAGCTATGATATGATGAAAATAAGCTAGGTTACAAAGTTCTAAGCTAATTTGGAGAATATGGAACTAATTACACTAACAGTTAAACATATAGATTAGATTAAGACTAATTTTGACTTTTACTCTAATAAGGCCTAAATATTATGATTGATATGGACTGCAATGATCTAAATAATTATGCAACAACAAGATTTAAGCACAATAACAGGCAATCATTCAGAGAAACAGCTTGATCCAAACACACCTTAGCAAGGGTGTTTTTCTGATTAGTGTTGTATAACACTGAACTACAACATGAAACTGAATCCAAACACTGTATACAGATGTAATAAGATCAAATGAGCACAATTACTGAGTTCTAAACAACTTATACTAAGATTCACACTTAAGCTATTTTTGACTGAAAATATGTAACAACTAGCAACTATTTAATTCAATTACCAACCTACCAATTTTACTTTATAATTCCACTAACCAACACCAAATAAGTATGAAACAAGAAAAATTATAGTAAAACAAGAACAAGTAAAGGTTATGCCAAAAATCAAGAAATATGCTTACAACTTGAGTTTAGGCCACAACTGAGAACCAATCCTATATGCTTACCACTAAGCTCTAATACCAAAGCAATCCAGAATACACTTTGCTCCAAGCTTCTTCACAGATTCTTTCTAAATTATTTCCTAATTACTTGTTTCTTTTTGATTTTTTTTTATTGATTATTGTTGATTAAATAGATCCAAAAGCTTGCTATGACTTACTGAGAGCCAAGTAGTGTGATTGAGATCTCTAATTAACAAACATCAAACAGAATTTAAAAGACTTGAAATGTAAATGGGACAAAGTTGAAATTCTTGAAAACTGAAAGATAGATTAATACAAGTAACCAAAGCTGTTGAATACACTTAAGCAAAGTTATACAATACTTTTGAAACAAAATTTGAAAGTTATACTAATGGTGACAACTATTTTAATTATGCTACGTGATCATAAACTAGATTACAAATTATGATATATCTCTTCTTCTTCTTTCTTCTGTATTTATCACCCTTTTGCATCCTACTAGCTCATAGATATTTTCCCACTTCATCTTGGCCCTTCATTTAGTCAAATTGATCAAGACCATTTAAATCCAAAAATGGCGCCAAATCACTCCACGTGGAATTGAGGCGGTTCTGTTACAATTAAGGCTTCTTGGGAGTATTAGGAAGTGTAAGGGACAAGTTTGATGAAGATTGGACCAAGTTGGGTAGTATTGTTTAATACTGTGGGTAAGTATTGCTACAGTGGTGGTTTTGAGGTGAAAATGGGGTGGGAATGCATTTATTGTGGGGGGTAGTAGTGGCAGAGGTGGTGGAGAGTGGGTAGTAAAGTAGGGGGTGAGGTGGATATGCAAGGTGGAGGGTGCAAGTGGTGGTTACAGGTGGTGGTTACAG
The DNA here is from genome assembly GCA_030686995.1 of Artemisia argyi. Taxonomy (NCBI): domain Eukaryota; kingdom Viridiplantae; phylum Streptophyta; class Magnoliopsida; order Asterales; family Asteraceae; genus Artemisia; species Artemisia argyi. Next base: position 20,358 of record JARVZY010009686.1, read on the forward strand.
GTGGCTAGGGGAGGTGGAAGAAGAAGAGGAAAACGGGGGTACGTTTGGTTTTATTTATTTACAAAGGGAGTGGGGTGGGCTTGTGTTGTTGGGCCATGGAGTGATAAGGGTGGACTGGATTTGGATTGGATTTGGAATTTGATTTTGGTTTATTAATAATACAAAGGGTCCGGTTTGGTAATTATGGCTTTAAAGCCCAAGGACCAAATGTGAAAATTCTGCATTCTTAGGGAACTGATTTGTAACTTTCCCAACTTCACATAAGGACCAAACCTGTAATTTAACATTAGTACAAGGACCATAGATGAATATTTTTCCATTTTTAAACCTTAGGGACCAAATCTGCCAATTTAGAAACTCCAGGGACCAAACTTGTAATTATTCCAAAACTTTTCTCATAAGGACCAATATTGTCAAACATGAATAGTACAAGGTTTATTTTGATTATTTCCAATTTTAAAACCTTAAGGACTATTTTTGACAGTTTTCAAAGTTGAGGGACTAAAGTTGTAATTTTATAATTTTTAACTTCAAAGGATTACTTTGAACAACTTGTGAATCTCAAGGACCTAAAATGATATTTGTACAAGTTTTGATTGACCAGGGACTAGTTTTGCCAATTTATCAAAGTTCAGGGACTGAAACTGTAAATTATTAATATTTTGTATGTTTTTCATCAGTTTTCATCCCTTTTGCACTTTAACACCTAAAAACACATTTTGATGATATTTCCTGTATTATGAGGCAAATCTGTATGTTTTCATATGTTTTTGCAGTCTAAATGTGATAGAAATGATGAGCTTTTAGACACTCATCAGAAGGTTATGGCATATGCTTCCCGACAGCTTAAGACTCATGAGGAGAAGTATACCACTCATGATTTGGAGTTAGGAGCCGTGGTTTTTGCCCTCAAGTTGTGGAGACATTACCTTTATGGTACTAAGTGTGTCGTCTTTACCGACCACAAGAGTTTACAGTATATTTTGTATCAGAAGGAGTTGAATATGCGACAACGACGATGGTTGGAGACGTTGAGCGATTATGATTGCGAGATACGATACCACCCTAGAAAAGCTAATGTTGTAGCTGATACTTTGAGTCGCAAAGAACGTTTGAAACCATTACGCGTTCGAGCTTTAGTTTTGACGATTAACTCGAATTTACCCGCTCAGATTCTGCAAGCACAAGAAGAAGTAGTGAAAAGAGGAGAGGTTAAGAAGGAGAAAGTTGATAGGATGATTAGCAAGGGGAAACTTGAGAAACGTTCAGATGGAACTTTGTGTTACAAAGGAAGAAGTTGGGTACCTTTGTTTGGAGGACTGAGAGACTTGATTATGCTCGAGTCTCATAAGTCGAAGTATTCTATTCACCCAGGATCTCATAAGATGTATCAGGAGGTGAAGAAGTTATATTGGTGGCCCAATATGAAAGCTGAGATTGCCGATTACGTCCGTAAGTGTCTTACGTGCGCCAAGGTTAAAGCTGAACATCAGAAACCGTCCGGTTTACTAGAACAACCTGAGATCCCATAATGGAAATGGGAAAGAATACCAATGGATTTTGTCACCAAGCTACCAAGGACTTCGGTGGGATTCGATGCTATTTGGGTAATAGTCGATCGATTGACTAAATCCGCACACGTTTTGCCAATCAAAGAGAATTACATCATGGATAAGTTGACCAGGCTCTACGTAAAGGAGATAGTATCTCGACATGGATCGCCAGTGTCTATTATCTCAGATCGAGACGACAGGTTTACTTCGAACTTTTGAAAGTCACTTCAAGATTCGTTTGGCACGAACCTTGACATGAGTACCGCTTACCATCCATAGACCGATGGTCAATGCGAGAGAACCATCCAGACTTTGGAAGATATGCTACGTGCATGTGCGATTGATTTTGGAAATGGATGGGATGTCCATTTGCCCTTGATTGAGTTTTCCTACAACAATAGTTACCATGCGAGTATTAAGGCCGCACCGTTTGAAGCACTCTAAGGTCAGAAGTGCCGATCACCTATATATTGGGATGAAGTGGGAGAAGCACAGCTTATTGGACCAGATCTAGTTCGTGAGACGACCGAGAAGATTGCTCAAATTAAAGACCGATTGAAAGTTGCTCGTGACCGACGGAAGAGTTACGCAGATGTGAGACGTAAACCCCTGGAATTTCAGGTAGGAGATAGGGTTATGTTGAAGGTATCGCCTTGGAAAGGTGTGATCAGGTTTGGTAAGAGTGGAAAGTTGAATCCCCGTTACATAGGGCCATTTAAGATTTTGAAGAGGATTGGTCCTGTGGCATATAAGCTGGAATTGCCACCGGAGCTCAGTAGAGTTCACCCTACTTTCCACGTGTCGAATTTGAAAAAGTGTTTGACCGATGAGACCGCTGTAATTCCGCTCGAGGAGATTGAGATTGATGAGCAATTACATTTTTTTGAGGAGCCCGTAGAAATCATGGATCACGAGGTTAAGCGATTAAAGAAGAGTCGTATTCCCCTTGTGAAGGTTCGTTGGAATTCCAAGAGAGGACCGGAGTATACTTGGGAATGCGAGGACGAGTTTAAATGCAAATACCCAAATCTTTTCAAAGTCGGGACTGGCAACTTAAACTAAATTCGGGACGGATTTCTAAATAAGATGTATGTGACGTAACCCCCGGTACTTTTTCAAAACTCATTACTAGCCAAAATATTTATTTTCGTACCTGAGATACATTAAAACTTTTATTTTGTGATTATTTGGGCTTGAGAAATGTGAGATATATTGGAAACGAGAACTTTATTCCTTGATTGACTCAGCACAACCTAGAACACTCGAATTGTATTGCATTTGCCAAATTATTTGAATTATTTTGAGTTTTGGAAAAACTCTGAAGTTTATGCTTGATTTTATTGGAAAAATTATTTCGTGAACAATGGCGCAAGTTTCGTAAATTTTTGAGTCCGTTTGCTATGTCGTTCGAGCCCCGGAGCGTCTAAAGTTAGAAGTTTACTTCGTTGGCGATATTGGTCCTTGGAATATCACCCTACTCTTACCCTACACTTTCATTAATTACAAAAACCACCCTATACCTTTCTTTAATATAAATACCCCTATTAATACCATTTTCTCATTTTATTTATTTAAAACACACACACACCTCACAATTTTTCCTCTCTCTCTCTTTGGTACCACCCACCGACGGCCTTCAACTTTTCCGGCCAACACCAGCAGAAACCGGCGCTGCCGCTGGAAAATTTACCAGCCACCTCTTTTTCTTGCACCATCTTATAGATCGGGACATCCCCGACACAACCGTACCACCCCCGCGATCCCAATCAACCCCCTCCACTGCCACGCGCTCCCACCGCCGCGACATCACCATCGAACACCACCACCACCTCTCTTTCTTGTTTCTCTCGACGGTAAGCAATCCACACGCGCCACCCCTGTGGTTATTTTTGATTTTAATCAAAACCCTAGTTTTGAAAATCTTTATAAACCGACTTTTATTGTTAAAACTTTTATAAAATTTGTTTTGATAATGTTTTGAACTCAAAAACTCGTGTGGATCTTTCTTGTTCTCGTTTGGTCACGACTCGGCCTCGACTCACCGAGTTAACTCGTGACTCGGTGAGGGTTGTGAGATTTATTGTTGTTGTTGTTTGATACTAGTGACAAGGGGAGTATATTTTGGTGATTGGAATAGTTATCGAGGGTCCGTTTGGGTTTGGGTGTGCTCGGCAGCCAACCACCATCACCACCGAGGCTTAAGGTGGTGGTGGGGGAATGATATTGTTATTCTTGTTGTTGTAGGTGTTGTGTTTGGTTCGGATTTGAATGGTTTTGGTTTGACCCGAGGAGGGTAAGGCTCGGTTTGGATTTGGTTTGGTTTCGGGTTATTTAGTTTTAACTTGGGTTGATTTTAGAGTTATTATAATTGTTGTGGTGATTATTTTTGGGTATTGATTAATATACTCGGGATATATTTTATAGAAACGGAAACTAATAATAAAAACGGTTAATAATATATATGAAATATAAAATAAATTATTATAGTTAAGTGGACTTGTTATCGGACATGATTCCGTATTATGACATTGTGAGCTTGAATTGGACGTACTGGATTTACGGCCTTGGTTATTTGGATATTATAGACCCTTTAGTGCACGAGACGGTATGGTACGTTTGGCCCGTAAAGATCTAAACGTGCCTGGAACCCAAACAAATACAAAATGGTCGATAAACCTAAACAACTAATGGACTACGCGAATGATATATCCAATCATATTTACTTTTATATATATATATATATATATATATATATATATATATATATATATATATATATATATATATATATATATATATATGTTAATATTGTTTAAAAATAATGAGTCGTTGACTCGGGAAATGTTAAATAAACGGGCAGGTCATGCTGAAATTTTATAAAAATTCTTTATAAACTTAAATTATTTTACCAAACATTATTAGTATTTATTAATTCGACATTATTTTGGGAAAACGGGTAAAATCCGAGACTTATTGTTACGTGTTATTATTTATTTCTATTTGAGTGAGTTCTTCTATTTTATTTCTTTCCTTCTCATTTCTTTTCGACGACTTTTTTCGAGGAATTCTTTCGTCTTTCATGCGTACTTGATCGTTTCACCGACTTGTTTCTTTTCTAACTTTCTTGTCTCCCACACGAGACTTTACGAAATCTATTTTCTTTCAAATGCCATTGTATCTACAAAACTTTCACTCAAGCATTGTTTATTGAGTTATTCTAGTATAGTTCTGAGTTATGCCATTTATATTGATTAGGTTGTGGTGAGGTCCATTTTGCTGTGACGCATTATTGATTAGTTGCTATATCACGTTTCCTGCTACTGCTATTGTTAAGGTATGATTCATAGCCCCACTTTTTATATCTTTAAATGTTTACAAACCCATGGGGTGTGACACATGCTTTAAATGTTTTCTGAGCACAAGTATTTTTGGTATGCTTTTCCTGATTGATATACTTTCCTGACGATGTGCTAAGTAGCTTATCTTTCCTGACAAGACCCTCCGATCATGAGCCATTAATCACTTGCGAGTGAGCGCGAATATAGGGATATAGGCCTATAGGAATTGACCCTCCCATCCCTTTTGCTGGATAGG